>BJBW01001860.1:0-52796 GCA_004320125.1 Scolopax mira
CTGTACCATACAAAAGGGAGTCACCAATTACAATGGCCCTTCTTTTTTTTTATGTGAAAGAACAGAGCCTTCAAGAACATCCTTCTAATAAGACAGTGAAGACATAAAACCTAATTAGCCCCATATTGTTATTCAGTAAGCTTAAGAACAGATTTAGAAATAATGTAGCTATTGCCAATAAAGGAGGGGCTTAAAAGGAAACTTCAGTCTTTGTTGTGCTGCATTTTTGTTGTTGTTCTTTACATACTGTTTTAAATTACACCTGTGGTTTTTTATTCCAAAGTGCTCCTTTTTTCATATGAAGTAGTATCTGAACATCACAAATCTCTTCCTGAAACAATATTGTCCTTTGCTCAGCTCACAGGACACTGAACACCTACACAGTGCATTGTTTCCTACTCCTCATGGTCTCCAGGTGAATGAAGCATGTTTTCTCCTTACACTTATCAGCAACTGATCGGAAACATCAAGTCACCAGGATTAGGCCACATCACTCACAGGAACACACCGAGAGCCCCACTGTTGCTGGCTTTTCAGTACCACTTATGAGATATTATTCTGTTCAGTATATAGTTTTTCTGATTAACCAACTTCTCATATCAGGTTTTCACACTGTATAATTTTAAAAAGCTTGAAGCTGTTAAAATACTAAAAATGGGGTATGTTAAAGCATTAAGGGGAAAGGTAATTAAATCATAAAGATAAGCTGAACTTACAGTTTGTGATGTCAGGAGGGGCATAACTGTCATTCATGAACATGCTGGTGGGTTTTGCAACTTTCAGATAAACAAAGTCTGATGTGTTTTTTAAGGCAGTCACTGCTTCTTCATGAGTAACTTCTTCTAAGCAAACGCTGTTCACCTAAAAATAAAAAAATAAAGAAATTCTCAACACAGAAAAACATATGTTTTCATAAGACTCACAGAAAACTGTTGGAGCACACCAGCATTGGGAGCATTTTTTGGGATTCATGCTGCACAGACGTAATTGGTTAGATAAAAGACGCTTTGTAGTGCTTTGAAATATAAAAAAGACAAGTCTTTCCTCAAAAAGTTATAATAAACTATATTGACTGTAAAGAAGGCACACATGGCTTTGGAAAACTAATGGGACAAATATGACACTCAAAAAGCCACAAGCACACACAATCACAGCACTGACAAAGTATGTTATCGCAAGCATTACAAGGAAGACAGCTGCTTCTAGCAAGAAAAAACCCCACATGATCTTGGCATGACATAATTAAGTTCTAGACATTATAATGGGGCAATATATTTTCACAAGAGGACAAAAGTAGCAAAACTGGAGAAGATCCCAATGCGTCTGACTGATTTATATGCAAAGTCCTTTAAAGTACTTCAACTTTACAGGCAACAGATTTTTTTAAACTACTGCTATTAAGGTGAAACACTGGCATTTCAGTTTCTAAAAAAAAATTTAAAAAAATCTTTAACAATTAGCCTCTCATGGAAAGCCTTAGTAAATTGAGTTGCTTAGCATCTCTTCCATATTTTGAAGGGGGAAGGAACTTCTGCAAGTAATCCCAGGCAACATGAGAAATAAGGTTTGTATTGCACTGAACCTGACAGTTCCTCTGTCTGATTACTTTATATACTGTGTAAAAACAACTGGGCCTTGCCAATTCTGTTATTTGAGGGAAGGGAAAGGTACTCTACTGCTTAAATATAGTCTTTTCACCTATATTATTTAAGCTTCCTAAAAGTTTTCTAAATGTCTCTTATCGATCATTTTTATTTTTGTAAAAACAGATTTAAACTCCTACCACTCCTGATGAATGAAAAGTAATTTTGCAATGCATTGGTAATCACAGTAAAACCTAAACAGAGTCAGAGAGTTACACTCCGAAAAATATGGGAGGTTATCTCTGCATTAGTGATGAAAGCTTTGACTAAGTAAAAGTTAACTAATCAGAAAATATTATAGATGATATTTCTCACTTCTTTCCTAACTTAATGAACTGAGAAAATGATTACAGCTACAATAAATTAGGACATTATATTTCCTATATCCATACTGCACATGCTTGTTGCATGCCCAAAATAGTATTTGATATTAATCCAAAGCTACTTTACTTCATCAGGCAAATTTCTTAATGGATAAAGTAATATTGGACAAAGTCACATCTATCAAAATTTTGATTTTTCTAACAAAAATTCCTTAAAACCTTCCATATATTTTATGATATAAGCAAGTTAGCATGACATTTTATTGTACAGGTGAAAAATTATGACTCTGGAAAGCAGTCTGCCATTAAAAGGAGATTTTAAAACTTAAATGCATATTTTAAACTTAAATGCAGTTTTTTAAACTTAAAATCATCAAATATTAACAACATTATCATATGGCAGCTGGATTTGTGAATTTGCCTGGCATATGAAGGTGCATATTATGCAGCTCACAGTAAACATAATATATTCTCTCTCTTTTCTTTTTCCTGCCAATTCTCCTGTGAGGATTTGCTCACGTTTTGAACTGGTTTCACAGAGCTATCCATTTTAACACCAGGATCTTATTCCTAACACTTAAATAAAAGCAGGATAGTTTAGATAAAGGGATAATAGAGCACACATTCTGCTGCCAGGATGCTCATACAAAAGAAGGTACTGCCTGTTAAACAGAGGAGTGTGGAGCAAATACATCTTACAAGACTTGTGTTTACAATTCAGAAATTCATTCAGAAATTCCTGGCTCTAGCTTTTGTTTTTCTAGCTGGACAACTAAACTTCTTGATGGAATTCAAGAAAGTTGAAAGTTATTTTTACTTTGTGCATAGAAAACTCAGCTTTGAAGTAATTAAGTTTAATTAAGCCATTCAAAAGCATTACAAACACTGAAATCCATTTTCCCTAGGCTGGCCAGCCACCAGCACATGGAGTTCCTTTCCATTCTTTTTTGAGAAGAGAAACAATCCCATTATATGCTGCTTTACATTCCCATCATCCAGATCCCAGAAAAATAATAGCGGGCATCAGAAATAAACAGGCTGATTAATATGGGTTTTGCATGAAACACTGTGCTATGGAACAGATTTCAGATTTTCTGGTGAGATGAACACCACAGATTTAATTTTTATCATTAATTTACTGGCAATATAATTTTTCTTACCAATTTCTATAAAATAACACTCCACCGGCAGGCCTCTTAACCACAAAGTGAATCATGCCCTTACTGGGCCTAAAATTGAATGACCACGGGGAAAAAAAAAATAAAAAAGAAGCTCTTTCTTACAGCTAAAAGTTTGTCTCCAATCTGAAGTTTGCCATCTTTATGTGCTGCCCCGCCTTCAATGATTTTGGTTACATAGATGCTGTTGTCTCCAGGTATATGCTGATTTCCTACACCACCAGCAATACTGAAACCAAGACCTGCTTGAAGATAAGATCATTATTGAAGAGACCTTTTAGCATTCATCAGATTCCAATTATTACATAAATAATAATGCTTTCTGTATTAGATATACACATACATATATGTATATACAAAAATAATAGGCTCTGGTTGAAGCAATACTGGATGCCCTTCCAAATGAACTCCATAATTTTCCAGAAAGTTTTGGAGAAGATGTAACATTTACATAAGTTCTGAAAATCAAAAGCTAAATCATGTCTTTTAGGCCTTGTGGAAGATACACAGAGCACAGCTATAGCATCGCCACTGATATTTAAAAATCATATTTAAAGAACCACTGTCCAATGTTTCTCCATATAGAAACAAAATAATACTTTCTCTGAAGGTTTCTTAATCTCTCGAAGATCTTTCTAGGTGATCCAATGAAATAACTTATTCCCATTTTTAATGTACTTAAAAATTAATAAATACTATCAGAAACACATTTGTATCATTTGAAAGAAAGACGTGCATTCTAGAAGAACAGTTTTGAGACACAGGGTTGCAAATTCAGAAGCATTTGAGATGCATTTATCTTATTTTTCATTATTCTGCATTTCTTAGAACTTCATATGCAAGGTACTATTTTATTTTGAAAATAAATGCAGAAATCTATTGTCAGCTCTACCCTTCTTGTGAAAAAGAAGTTTTCTACTTCCTACGTACCTTTAGGGCCCTTTACAAGTTTGATTTCCACTATTTTTTCTGTGACTGGTTTTCTTCTTTTGACATACAATCGTACAATCGACCCTGCTTCTTTCAATGCTTCGACTGCTTTGCTGTGTGTCACATCCCGAACATCAACCTCATTTACTCGTAGAATACAATCATTAACCCTAGAGACAGCAACATTCATGTTCAGCTCTCGTGTTACAGCAGAATGGACACCATCAGGAGCCTAATATTTTATCTACAATACACTAACATACATGTTAACACATGAAGATACAGAGATTTTGCTTCAAAATCATATTGATCCAAGACAATGTTCTAAAGTTGCTTATTAGTGCCTAAAAATAAAACAAGGATCACTAGGAAACATTTAAAGGGAATATTCCGTTCACAGCCGAAGAGGATACCATCTTCTATGTGTTTCACTTAAACAGTACTCTGAACAACTTTGTACAAACTATCTTTTGGTTATGGGTATAAGAAAAATATTTAAATTCAGAAACTAGGAAGCACACAATGAGAATGTGCTAGTTTTAAGCCATAATATGAACAAGTCAACCTCTATTCCTGCTTTTCACAAGCTGTTTAAGTGCTGGCTTCCACTCCATTTAACATGTTGCTGTAGAAACACTGAGCTCTCATTACACTAAGTACAATGCCTGACCCACCTGTCACCAAGTCCTGCCAGATGTACCTCTCACAACAGCCAACAAGCTAAAAGGAAGTCTTGAAATAAGCTTATTAGGACTAAAAACTGTAAGGCATCAGGCATTTGCACCAAAAATGACAGGGCAAGTTCTTGACAAAACAAGAGAAAAAAAGCTGGTTCTACAATCAGATCTGGGGATTTTTTCGACATAATGATACAGGAGTATATTAAAGACTGTTTGGGATTAGCATAATAAATCATTAATGCAATTTGTTATTAACTCCTAACAGTACTCCTCAAAAGAAGCTGCAAATATTATTTGATACCATCTAATAATGTGCCAACACTTCCTCACTAGGAGTTAAGTAGTACTATCAGTCCACAATTAAATAAGAAAATGGGGTATATTGCAGAAGGAGACTCTATTAATTGAAACAAAAAATACGGCTTTTGAAAATGCGTAGTATCTCTGAACAATTAAGACACAGAATTATACCAAGCATAAAAAGAAGGTTGTTATAAAGCTCAGTTATCTTACAGATCAGAAAATCTGCTCAGGGATCACTAAGAGTTACCTCTAAGAGTTCCTGTCTAAGCTTTTCCTCTCTATATTAAATTAAGGGCGAAAGAACATATGGCAAAATCTATTTATACCACTGACCAGAAAAGATAAAGTTCACTTGATTTCATATAACAGCAGATTTTATTGGGGGGCGGGAGGCAAGTCCACTTAAACATTTTTCATTATTTTAAAAATACTTCTGTAAGGAAAAATTACTTAAAATAGCATGTAACATAGCATGATAATTAAACTACCAGAAGTAACAGAAAGTGTTTCATCCACTGTTGGGAAACACAAGCATTTAGCAACCCAACACAGAAAGTCATCATACCGTAATCTGCCATCCTGTGCAGCTGCTCCCCCGGCTATGATTTTTGTAATGAAAATACTTGAATCATCCCCAATATGTGGGTTGTCTGTACCACCTGCAATGCTAAAGCCAAGTCCTGAATTTCCCTAAAGGTAGAAAGGGGAAAAAAAAATGCATTTCCTTTTTTAGTGAAAAATATTCTAATATATTTAACTGATTCAATATAGAACCAAATCCATATAATCTACATATTTTTCACTGATAAATATTAAAAGCCACTTTCAGCATATAACTGCATATAACGATAGGTAAGATGTAATACTTATTTTCATAGAAGGAGAACATAAGTTATTACATAACTGTAAAAGATACAGTTCCAACCCCACAGATTTCTCACTGAGGTGAACTTGATAATCATAACATTAAACGCAGTATGTCTCAGAGGGATCCTTCCCCCAATTTACTCTTAATGGTCCAGAATATTAACCAAAACTTCTATTTCTGCTCCAGCAACTGGGTGTATGTTTTTTCTTAAGGTTAAATATTCCACCTAAAGAAAAAACAGTAAGGATTCCTTTGGGTTGCCATTTAGCAGTATTCAAGAGGTTAATTTTTCATAATAAATCTCCATAAACTCCATCTAAAACAGAACACAAAAAGACATTTAGCATGTTACCCTTTCAAGAGTAATTTCTTCATATTCATAATCTGCATCTGTGCCATTGACCTATAACGAAAGAGACAAGATGAGACTTAGAGGATTTTACACTTTGCACAACACGGTTTGCTTGGCTCAGAGTCCACCCAAGTCAAATCTCGGGTGACTCACAGCGAACTCTGAGCTCAGGGACAGGTGATTTTCACACTGCTCTGCACATGAATCAGACACTCTTTTTGTGTGAGCTTAAAAGTTAAAATTTCAGAGAGCAGACTGCTCTACACAGATACTGTACAGCACAGGCCCTCTGCTTCTGACTGCCAGGATTTTGAGATCCTCAGGTATCCCTCAGGCCTTACAGCAAGTTCAAAGAGAGAAAAAAGGAAGAGGTTATGGGGTAGAGAAGAAATTGTATAAAATAACAAAGCAGTATTTTCAAACTGTTGTTCCTCATAGATCAGAGAAAAACCAGACTGATGCTTTAAACGATTTCTCACTAAAAACAGTAAAACCCTTCTAAAGCGGCATTTAACTGTTTAACAGTTAACAAACTGTTGAACAACAACAATATTAGTATTTATCATGTTGCATATGTACTAAATATCAGCAAATTAAAACAGGACCAAAACCAGAAAAGTTTAGAAGAATATTTTATAAAGTTAGATGAAAAATCCAAATAGTAAAAGTAAGCCTTGTTGTCCTCAGATTAGAAAGGACACCCACATTTTTTGCTGCCTACAGAACTAGGACAGAACCAAATAAAAGCAGTAACAAATACAAAAATTAAATGTAAACAGTTAAATATAGGATTCTTAACCACACTTATAGAAAAGTAACATTAAGATTTCTTTTTCAATTACTATGATAACTTGAAATTCAAATTCTTTCCTCCACAGATACCTACAACAGCATATGCAACATGCAGTTACAGGCAATTCCCTATTTTCAAGCCTTTTAGGATGAAAGAAATAACATTTATACTGTTATTTTACAAAGTATCTTGTCTATTCTTAAGATATTCTGTATCTGATAGTCTTTTGTACTCTTATAACATACTATTCAAAATGTCTATATGCATAGAAGAAAGCATTTTAAAATCTGTACAGTTTTCTAAGAAAGCATTAAAAAGGGACTTTAATTCACCCAAACAAAATTAAGATCACATCTACATAATTTGTTTATATTATAATATGTTTATTTAACCTGTTTAAAAGCTCCAAAAGCTGGAGATACCACAACTTTCATAGGTTGTCTAATATCAAGCTCATTTATCCCTCACTAAAGTTTTTCCTCAATCTCTAATTGTATCTCCCTAAAACAACAGAACCCATGTACATTCCAGACATAACAGATCATTATCTTTTTATTTGCATAGTACCTCAAAAATAGCAGGTCCTTAGTAGTTTGTGCAGTGGAAAAGATACAGTGGGTTTAACACATGATATTTCTCCATTAAAAAGGGAAGAGGTCTTGACCTTCTGAATACATGAAACTGTATCTATTATGACACCAACACAAAAGCAGCCACTGTGATCAAGAAGTTTATATGCTGGCTTAGTCCTTGAGCTATTATCTACAAGAATGACAACATGTGCTAACTGAACCAGCCAGCTAGTATTACAGTACCTGGGAAATGGTTCATGGTAACTGATCAGTATGTGGCCTTTTTTTTTTTTTTTAAATAAATAACAAAAGCCATTAATCATTTCCCTATTCATTATCATTAGGCAAAACAAAACCAATCCTAACATATTTAAGCAGTCTCTTGTTTATTTCCATTATTACAAAACCATAATCCAATTTTAAAATATCATCCAAATAAACAGGAGCAAACAAAATCTCCATCATTTTTATCTTTTGCTTTATCTCAGTTCTATAGTCTCTTTTTTTCTTTTAATTTACCTTTGAATTGATTTTATCCAACAAAACAATCATTAGCAGACAAGAGGAAGGATACGTCAAATGATAAATGTCACTGTCCTTTTCTACCTTTTACAAGTTTTGAAGTGATATCAGATGCACAAAGCCAAAAGCTTTATTTGCAGGGCCTTTCCCTGGATGAAGACATTCTATACAGATGTTGTAATTATGCTACAGCAATCTTTTTTGAATCTTAAAACTTCAGTACAGCCAAAAGGCTCTAATCAAATTCTGCTGTAGTTAATTTCTCTGGTATGGCTACTCTTTTCATGTGCCACAAGTCACAGTTGTGTTTTTACTTCTGTAAGCTTTTACATAGAATAATAATTTTTTTTAAAATAATATTTCTTGGTGTTTTTTGCCCAACCCAGTTTAAGTTCTAAGAGGGAATACTTCCTCATCAGCTTGTTCTTGACCATTTGTTCCTTGATGACTTTCTATATTCTTTTTTTTTTTTTCTTCTTTCAATAGAAAAAGCTTTATTAATTTTTTGGTAGGTTCATGATGCACTTACCTCAAGTATGATTTTACATTACTTACTGCTTAAGAATTCCATTAGCTATTTGGGAACCTTGAAGGATATTCCTTTACTCAACCCCTATGCTTACAAAGTAGGCTAGATTACAGAGGGTTATAGGCTCGTTTGCTTTACATTCATCACAAACTACTAATTTAGATAGCTTATAATTTTGAGTGACAGTTTGTTCTGTTAATGCTATTTTCTCTTCGTATTTCTACTGTCTAGTGTCCTCCAACTTACCTGTATCAGATGGAACCTCCTAAAACACTAATACATATTCAATAATTCTTTTGGTTTAGTTGTTGTATGCAGGAAGACACCCCACTTTCAATATGCTTTTCTAAACCATACATTTTCTAAACCATTACATCAGTAAGAGCCACACACTGCAGGCTACTGCTCTGGTCAGAAGCACCATTAATGCACTTGAGACTCATTTTTGAGCCGATTATGTCACTGTGCTAATCTTTTGTCTTCTGCATAAACTGTTAATTCACACTTTGCACTGAGCTATTACAGTTCCTTTCTAGTAATGCTGATAAATTATGAATGCTTTTGCTAATACCATTACCTAGAATAAACACTAAATAAAGAAGAAGTATGGTCATTAACACTGTACAGAAAACCAACAAGCCAATGGGATATCAGTAACTGTAGGAGGAGGATGCAGACCTGAAACCTATGCCAAACTAACTTACATTTCAAAGTCTCTGAAATCCCTATCTGCCAGTGGTGTTTTTAGCATAAAACACACACTGCCAAACGCAAATTTTAGCCTCCGCATAACTGCACTTATTACCCTAATGTTTCAAACAGAACGAGTGCACTTTTATGAATGTTCAGAGCACTACAATCTTAAGTATGGCCACTGAATTAAGAAGTGCTTTTATACAAGTGCAACGGAAATGGGACATTAAATATTGAAACATCTGCCTGCACAGTTGAAGAAACAGATTGTTCTCTGAAGTTCCAGAGGTTCAGTGTTCAAACAACTGTGATTTGCAGTGTCACACACTAGTCCTCACACAGAACCCTCTATCTGCAATATACAACTTTTTTTTTTTTTTCATGAAACAGCAATTTAAGGAGTTAAAGTAGCCATCAAGACAGATGAGGAAATCATGCACCAGCAGGGAGAGAAATAGGCTTTATTAATCATTAACAACAGACCTACAGAACTACATATAGAAAACATTATCAGAAGATATAATTGAAAGTAAACGTAGGCTTACGTATGTTGGAGTCTCCAAAGAATCTGTATTCACCAGCACTGGAGGGGGATTTGCCTTTAACAAAACAATAAAACAAATTGTACAGCATAAGTGAAAATAATGCTAATGATATTTATACAACATTAAATTTGCTGTGTTTCTCAAAGTCTGTTGAAAAGTAGTCTTACCTTCAGAAACTCAAAAATGCACCTTTTGAACTACTTGTTTCTACCCTGAACACAAAGGGCTTTCATGACACAAAACCACACTCTTCCAAAACTCAGAGTTCATACTATATACAACTTCTGTCATTTATTATCTTAATTATCAAAAGAAAACCAGAATCATGCTATCATTTGATACATCAGCTATCCTAGTAATTTGTGATACAACATCCAGAAGCTTCTTTACCAGCCCGTATCTTAAAACCAAATTTTTGTGCATCTGATTCCTCTTTCTTCCAAGAAAAATAAAAAAAAAGTGTGAAGATATATCTCAGGCTCCAAATACTGCTGATGGCACAGTGACACAAAAAAAACCTGCTTACTGCTTTAATGAAGCTAAGCTTTTTTTATATGTATAAAAATCAGCTGTCTTTAAAATTTTCTCTCTTTTTAATGATTTTTTGAAGAAAATCTCTTATGTATGCATAGTAATAAATTTAGGGACAGTTTAACAGGCAGCAATAGAAGCTAGTATTAAACTCGGTCAAAGATAAGCTTAAGATCTATAAAACCATGACAATTAAAATTAGCCTACTCATATGCTGCATTTCAGTTTCATTACCATGACAACATACTTATGAAGTATTCAGAATTTTTAAAAACCTCCAAAAGCTAGGAAGTAAGCAATGACTCAGAAGTTCCTTACAAAAGATTGAAATTAATAATCTACCATCACTAGACCAGAGTCATCAACCTGTTTTCAGGTCGCTGTCAGAAATTAGGCCTGTAACATTTAATAAGTATTAAAATCAAGTGATATCTACACATTTTAACAGAGTAAGCTATTTTAAAAAAGAGAAACAAAAAGGATGATCCTTGTGACTTTCAAGATGCCATCAAACACCTTTTTCACCCAGCATTTCTCAGTAGAAGCATGGATGTACTTTACACAGTACAGAAATCAAATACTAGTGACTAGTGTCATGGTAAGTATCTCTGCTACAGCAATACTACCTCTCACAACTATTTGCTGCCATTAAATTACATTCCAATTTCTGCTTCTTCTTCAAGTGCAATTTCTCTTCAAATGAAATTAAATTAAAAATACCAATCAATTCAATTATTCATCACCTTCCTTGTAAGAACCTTACAATTAACACAATTAAGAAAAACAAAACAATATACTGCATTAAGAAGAACTTGACTGAGGCATTAGGCAGTCTAATCTCCACTGGATCTACAAGAGATGAGCATACATCTATTTCTTTTACATTTGCATATCACTTTTGAAAAGATTTTTAATTTATAAATAGAAAACAAAACAAGGATAAACTTTAGTTCAGTCACATTCTTTATGTTTCATTGAATTTGGAAATTTACTTTTATTTAATATTCTGCAATATTCAAGTATATTCAACAAAAGGAGTGCCAGAGAAAGCTGGTTTCCCGTGGATCTTTTTCTTGAGGCTGACAAGCATTCTTCTTTTAATGCCTTTTTAAAAAAAAAAAAAAAAAAAAAAGAGGAGCAAAACTAGCTAAAAGCAAATTGCTATTAGTAGGTGAGGTTTCTATATGAACAGTACGTTTGAGACACAAAGTAGCCAGCAGGTACAAAACACCTTCCAAAAGTTAAGTGATTGTTCCTAACACTGCTGCGTTTCTCAATTCTCCATCAAGAAGCAATAATTTACTATCATTTCCAAGCAGGAAGGAGAAAAGCTTTGTGCCAGGCATTCCAAAGATACCCTGGACACTGCAAAGACACAGAACAACATCAATCTCACAGCATCAAATGCTTCTGGGAAGGAAGACCTGGTATTTCAGTCTGTTACACAAGAGTTCTCCAAATTACCGAACACTTTCAAGCTTCTGTGCCAGGGCTTGTTCAAATATTTAAGAGCCATTTGACAAGTTTGTTTACGAGCAGACTAAGGACTTGCCTAAGGGGTAAAGTGATTAACAAAACAGAGAGATGTATCTATTGCACAAAAAAGCATCTGCCAAATCCAAAGGTGATTATAACTTTCTGTGGTATTTTCTAATTGCTTAGAACCACAAAGATGCAGAATTATACAGCTAACTCCTGCAGACATTTAAACACACTCAGCAGGCAAAAGCAGAGACCACTCCATTCTTACTCTTCTGCTTGCAAACCAGCATCAGTGGACATTAACACTGTCACAGCAATGACAGTCAAAGAATATACATTATATATACATATAGTGCTAATTAATTTACTTAAAATTAAGTTTAGCCTACTGGCAATTCCCTGAAAGTAAATGCTACTGGAAACTCCACTATCTTTATCCACCAAGGCTGACAGCAGCAATCCACTGCCTGCACTAGTCTGTCTGCTCAAACCCTGAGTGTCTGCTCCCCCTCTGTAAGGGGGGAATAGTTCTGAAACAAATCAAGTCTCTGGTCTGGCTGTCAGAAGAGTACAGGGGACAGACTCATGTAAACTTACATCCACTAGAAATTGCACTATAAAACTCACAACTGTAAGAATTTTTGATAAGTACTGGATTATGTAAAAATTAACAAAGAAGGCAGACTTTCAGGAAAAAATACTGACCTCTATACTACAAAAATATTTCAGTAATATTCTGGATATCTTAATTCCCTTTTAAAGGCAATAAATATCTGTCACCAAACCATTCTAAAGAGCGAGCCATCTTTTCAGAAGGTGTGCACCCATCATTTGAGATTTGTGCACTGAAAGTTAAAGTTACAAAAAAATAAGAGCAGAATGACATTCAACATTCAAAAATATAACTGGTATGTATCCTAAATTATTCCATAGCTCGTCATGCTGTAGTCATGTATTCCAAGTTATATGCAAGATATTAGCATTAACTCATGTTTACTGCTTTCACTTGTCTTGACAGGGTTTATTTTTCTCATGCATTGACATTATGTGACCCAAAGAATGAAGGTCCAGAAGGGAAGCCTATTCTATCAGTCGAGTATGATAGGAATAGTGGGGTACAAAACCCTTTTGTATTCTAAAGGCCCCCAAGCACAACAATGCCAACAAATGACTAGAAAACAGAAGAAACATCATGCAGGCACTATTGATGAAAGACACATATTAAGTATTTGTATATGTGATCATACAACATTTTTCTATAAGTAAATAAATCAAGCAATAACATGTTAGTAAGGATGAAATGGCTCTAAAGTTATTATGTGAAAACACAAAATATCCTGCTGCTTCTTTCTATTCTTTTGGGTTTTATTATCTTTAGCTATTTCACAACTGATATCTATATTTTCATATGTAAGTATATTTTAAATGGACTAAAACATGCCATAAATCAAACAGAAATTAAGATGAAGCTCTGTTGTATAATTAATTCAGCTATTTCATAGTTGATCTCAAACCTGTGTGTAAGAGTACCAAAACATGAATTTAAACAAAGCAATGAAATAAACAGAATAAATAAAAGTTGAAAAAAATTAACAAAAAAAGAATAAAAACCTGTGGTATGGTGGATGGGATGACAGTGGTCTCAGCAGGGACTGGTGGGACAGGGATCACATGGACAATGGGAGGAGAGGAAGGAACAGCTTCTGTGGGCTAAAAATCACCAACAAAATGTCAAAAATAATGAAAACTAGAAAACCATTTTAAAACAAACAAGATTCAAAGTCAGCAGCTAAAAAAAAATAAAAATGTTCTGAAACAGCATATAGCTTTGGAGACTATAACCACAACTGAAGACAACCTACTACCTCTAACCCCTCTAAGGGCGCTGCGCACGGCAGCACATCCCCAGCACCGGGTTCCAGAAACATCCACGCTGTTTGCTCACACCAGGTTACTCACCTCCCAGCACAGGGCCACAGGGCTTTAGGATCCAACAGAAAACCTGTTCATATCAATGGCCAGACTTTCTGTGAGCCCACAGACTTTCTGTGGGCTCATTTCACAAGAGAAGTCTTTCCCCATTATACAACAGTGCAAAAGCAGGGAAACAGTGGCTAAATTGATAGCTCTGAACAAAGTTAATATACTTTTTTGATAAAGGGGAAAAAACAGAAGTATATTAAGGTTGCTAAGCCATCCAAATAATTTAAGAAAATGTTTTAGTCTACTGGGTGGAAGATCATAAAACAGATCCCCTCTGCCTCTCTAAGATCTTCATACAGGTTTACCATACTCTGCTTCAGAAAAGCAGAAAAGAATTTTGGTCTTAGGATTTTTCATAAAAATAATAACAACCATGAAAGCTACTGACACTAAAGCTGCAAAGGAACAAGTCTACAAATAGCATTTTGAGCAAAACATTGACTCAAATCATTTTGAGATGTTAACATACTGGTTGTCAACAAGCTGTCAGCAACATAAACTACTGGCAACTATCATCAAAATTACAAGTTGAATAGCAGATCAAAGCTCTTGCAACTTAGTTGTTCCAAGACATTCTTGTAATCTTTAAATATAATGAAGCATAACGACAAAATACTAAATCCTGAAAATGAACCAAAACTACAGAACATAGAAGTATTAAACATATTTTTAAAGTTTGAGTATATTAAAACACAGACATACACCAATAGCATACACCATATTAAAGATTAAAATCAAATATTAAAGAAACCTGGAGCAGCTCAAGAGTAGTAACCCTTATTAAATGTACATATGGTATTTCTACAGATTTTTTCCAGCTTAATCTACCCAAAATGAGCAGCTGGTAAAAAATGTTGAAGTTATTGCTTTAAGAACTAGATACCTTTGATAACTTGTAAGATTATTAGTAATGCCATTTAGACATCCTTACATGTGTAGACAACAGCACAATCTTTAAGTGTTAAAAACAAGGGGTGGGAAAGAATCAAAATTGGTCAAGAAAAATGGTAACATGCATTTTGCAAAGGATGCAGGAAATGCAACAACTCCCCAGTTACTGGAATAATGATGCAACTTTTAGAGGACAGATTCAATTTAATAGCTTGAGTGGTCTGTCAGCCCTACATACATTTTGTGGCTTCAAGTCTGCTTTGTTCCAAAGTAAGCAGCTTCCCATGTACGCACACAATAAAACAAATCCTCTTAACCAAAATTTCAGAAAGACACACATTACATATCAAAACATAACAAAACGTTAAGGGTGAGAAGCTGACCGTCAGCAGGTCAGAATAGTTCCAGCTTTACCATTACAGCTCCTGTAATAAGAGAAGGTTAAAACCAAGTTGAAGTTATTCTTAGATACTGACCACACTCGCCTGCTCTTTGACTTTACACAGTAACTGACAGAGTCAGTTCATTTCCTTGTGGGCCAAACAGTCTGCATCTCTCTTTGCACCAAATGCCAGCTTTATTTTCCCATTTCCTTTTCTCAATTCTTAACTCCCTTCTGTCTCTGGGCTTCTCATTCCCAAACACTTCAAGAATCTTCCCAACCAGTTTTTATCATTATTTCAAAATTGACACTGTTCAAAGTCTTTTAATTCTTTCAGGTTCCAATCTAATAAGCTACCACTTAGTGCCATTGTATTTTCTCTTTGTGCTGACAGTTTGATATCCACTGACTCATATAAGCCATTCCCTGACTCCAAGCATCCTGGTGAGTCTCCTCCACCATCACATGGGTGAGAAAAGAGGTGACAAGACTGACAACCATTTTCAAGGGTGTGCAAATCCAAGTGAAGATAAGATTGTCTTCACTAAAACACTTCACGAAATGCAGTTGTGTAGGCACTAAGACTACCACAGCGAAGGACAATGCAAGAAATTCAAAGATTCCTAACCATCACTGAGAGAAGACCTGAAACATTGCTATAATAGGAGAATGCTGATTTTATTTTAGTGTGTTGCATCATCAGTCTGAAAATTATTATATGATACAGGTATCTGTGAGAGCAGCTGAACAGGCTCCAATAGCTCAGAGTATCGCTTCCCTGGACTTTTCAACAAACATTACTAACTTTTAGGAATTCTCCTAATTAATACACTGAAGTATTCTGAAAGACAAAAACTTTTCCTCAAGGTAACTTTAAATAATTATATCTCCACCTACAACCTTTAGTAATTCCGGTTTAAATGGATGCAAACTTATTTAAACTACAAAGACAGCAACAGGCCAGTTAAAAACCTTGGTTTGAATATATATGAAGTATAGCACACAAGTATGATAAACTATTATATATAGGAATGCATGACTGACTTAAACAATAACTCACTAACAGAGTCAGTCAGCCAGCCTAAATAACTGTGCTAACATCCACAATGAAAAGCCATTCTGTTAAAACAGTACAATAAATATCAAGTAATTCTTTTTTTAAAGTATAAGAATAGACTTTCTAGTATTTCTAAACAAAAATAATCATTTAAGTGGTATGTTTAGAAAAGTGAAGGTAATAATACTTTTAAGTGATGAGTTAGAAGGAGCGCCTCCAAATCTAACACTAAGTCTAGATTTTGTGAAAAGGAAGAGCAAACCCATTTTCTCATGTTTAACCAACACACAACGCCTGTGAGAAAACACCAACTAATCTGAAATTATCAAGGCACCACAGACATCCCAAAGCAGATCAACTGAACCACCAAATTCCATAATGCTGCTGTTTGTCATATAGTAAAAGACATATTTTGGAGGACAAAAATCAAGCAAACCAGACCTTCCTCACTTTCAAGAAATTACTCTAAAAACCTACACAGCGCAACAGTCTTAACAGGAAAACACTGAACAGAAGTATTTCTTTGCCAGCACAACTTCAATTATTACTTCTTTGATTTTAAGCGATAAAATAGAAAAGTAAATAACATTAAATGTCTGTAAATAGCAGAGATAAAGCTATAGAAAGGAAAAGTGACATACTTTCTACAGTTTGCACTAAACCCGCACATTTATAAATACCCAGTGCAATACATACCTTCTCTAAAGAACAATTAGAACACGAGCCATCAGACACCCAACCACTAGCAGCAGCTTTTACTTTTGCTGTGCTTTTTGTAGGACTCTTTTTTACACTATCACGTAGGTTTATAAATTTTCCTCTGTGTTTGGAAGACACTAGCAACGTGGATGAACTGAAAGATGTATGAAAGCTCAGCGCCGGGTGCTGATGCTGGAAAGGCTGCTTTGGCTGCACGTGAAGATTTTGACGTATTTCCATTGTCGGGCTCCTTCTTAAATCAGTGAACTTCAGCGTTCCCATTTCACCATCCACTGTAGCAGCACAGTACTTGTAGTCGTGACACCGAGTAGTCATGAAACTAGCAACACAAATAGTCCTTTTTGCCAATAGAAGTGGAGGGAAAATAAACAAAAATATGGCTTCCTAAGAAAATTCAAAATACTATTGCTTTCCAGATTATGGTCATAGGAAGAAAACCGAAATGCTGGTTTAGCCAGTAGTGCATGTTGTGCACTCTCTCGCTCTATTTAAAGAGAGCCATTGAACCACCACACGACAGTCAATTTGCTGGGCATAAATAATCAATGCAATGCACAAATTATTGAATAGATGGCAAAAATCATCTGCCTTTATTAAAAAGAAGCTATGAAAGGTTATTTTCTTTCTTCCATAAGCTCCTACTATCCCTAAACTTTGTTGTATTTTACCACCTCAAAACTTCTCAAGGTTTAAATCTAGAAAATGTTAAAATACACCAATTCCTCTGCTTTTCTGAACACTTTAAATGGAGGCTGAAAACTAATGAATTTGAAGAAGTTTATGACTAAAAGTATATGAACTGTGTATGGACAGATACACTGTAAAAGATTTCAACATTAAACTTCCATCAAAGAAAAAAAAATTTGTTTAGACCATAACAAGAATTACTTTGATTTAATAATCTTAAGAGATGAAATACAGCAGCACTGAGAGACCATAATTTTAAGGTGCATACTATTTAAATTAAAAGCTAAAAATAAATATTAAATCAAGACCTTTAAATGAGCCCAAGTTCTTTATTATTTTATTAATTCAATTTTGATTGTCATGGATGCACAATTTCTATATTACATTTTTACCCCAATATTCTAAACAAAAAAAGCTCTAAAACAACTCCTACACCCCTCCAGCTAAACAGACACACCTCGATTCCTACTTCTTCCAGAAGGAAGAAGTAGGTTCAAGTCTGCACAGCAGACACACAACCAGCATTTGCACAGCTCTGGACCAGCCACAGCACACACCATCTGCCTCTTGCCCCACGGGCCTGTTCTAGGAATATGCTGTGAATCTGAATATCTGGCCCTGGGTACGATAGGAATGAAGGACACCAACCCATAGGAAACAAAGTTCGGTTAGGTCAGCTGTTCTGTATTTGTATACAATGGAGAGATTTCATCAGTTCATAGCATTAAAACATGGTTATTCTCCCTCCCACTGTACACTTTCCTATAGCAAATCTGAATTATTTAATTAACATGAGTCAGCATAATTTTTACACACAGAATAAAAACCTAGAAATACAAACCTAAGTACAAACATTTTCAGTTATTTATATCACGGATATTAAGAGATAAATAGGAACTGACAGATGCTCCTCTAATCACCAAGAGCTGCCATGTCTCATCTACCCAGAATGGATGTAATCAAGAGCCTCATAACATATCATTAATGCAATATTTATAAATGCAGAGACAGAATGGTTTCTGGCCAGTGACAGGAACCTGGAAATGTGCTGGTCATAGAAACTCACAGACTTGTGCATGTATGTGCTAGGGACATCTTCTGCCTTTGGAGAATCAGGGAGATGGAGCACTGTGCTCCACTAATACACGTGAGCACAGGCACTCTGGTTGTTCTCTTCTGGACAACTCAAGAATCTCTAGAATTTGTTATTGAGGCGCAAAGGGAGAAAGGAAGATAAATATATTGTGAATGTTCAAAACCAACACATCATGACTAGCTTTTTCTCCTTTGAGAAATTTCCATAAATGCATGAATACTAAGCAAGTCTGAGGCACATTCCCCAGCCTGCATGATTACGTGGATGGAGGCTGGTCTTGCGTAGAAGCCTCTGTATCAGTATCCCTTTTGGCAACAGCATCCCAATTAGCTGCTTTGGTAGACCACAAAGAAAGATTTTTTCCCAGAGACTATGTGAGGCTGCATTCATACCACACATTTTACTTGTGTATCAGTACTCTCTCATTTTCTACCCAGCATTACCAACATGTAAAAAGGAAGAATTTTGAGGTATAAGGATTTTCTCTTGCGTACATAATAAATCCCAAAATGCATGGTCCAGCTTCAAAATGAACATCGTATTCCTGGAGATGTATGAACTTTGTTGAAAACACATAGACCAAGTAGCCCCTTGATTAAAAAGAGAATTAGCCTTGAAGCATGCCAAGGGAGAAAATGAGGGCAAGGGGAGGAGATGCTGGATACCATGTTCTTGGAAACCCATTTGTCTGGCTTCCTACATTCTCCAAAAAAGAAAGGGGAAAACACAAGACAAGAAACGAGACAAAGGAATTCACATCTCTCCAGTGAGCTTTCAGACGTGCCAACTGCTGACAAGAATGAAGATGATGTAGCAGATAACTGGTAACGACTGGGCACAAGTTCTTTTTCTCTAAGTCCTTGTGCCTTTGATCCCTGAGATACTATCAGTAAGATATCAATAATTAATTAAAAGAAAACAAAAGCTTGAAGATACTTGTAGTTTCAAGAGTGATAGTCCAAGCATCAAAACACAGCCAAGGAAGAGGAGAAACAGGCAGAACACCTAACTCAGCCCGGGCTGCAGAGTGTGCCAGGGCAATCTCCAGAGAAAAAGCTTAGACTGCATTGAAATTCAGTGCTATGCAAGTATGGAAAGCAAATATAGCACTTTGGTAAAAAACATGGGAAGAAGAGGAAAGCAATATATAATCAAAGCATAGTAAGGCTTACCTAGAACAATCATGGTTTAAAAAAAAATAAAACAGACAATAGAAAAAGAAAAAACAAGGAGAAAAGAATATAGAGAAGGCAAGATGCATTATACGAAAAGAGATAAATCAGACATTTAAGACTCAGGGGGATCATTCTGCTGAAGTACATTGACGTGTCTGAGGGAAGGCAGAGCCTGCCGCGCAGCCGTACCGGTAGAAAGAGATCTGACCAAGCAGTGGGGACGTTTGCATAATTCAAAGCAAGAAAAAGCAGTTCTGGATCTAAAACTGCACCGCTTTGGCAAATCGTCTTTTGATTGCAGAAAGCCTGAACTCCCAAGTGTTCTCTGCAGACCATATTAATTACTAGCATGAACTGCTCCACTCTAATATCAAGTGCCAAGCGATTTTTCATAACCAGAGGGGGGTCAGGAGCAGGTTGTGCTTTCGTATTACACACAAACTCTCAACAATTTGTTGCTAACGCAAAGCTGAGTCATCAATATTTCATCCTTTTAAATTACTACATTAAATGTGCAGTGCATACTTCTTTGCAGCCAGGAATATTTTTACAAGTAGTGTTTCTTCAAGAATCATCTTCTTCCACATTGTATAATACCCACTCAATAGATGGATAACAATAATACACACAGAAAGGGAAAACTGTACTAATATTTGACCAGCACCGTCTACTGCAAAGGTCTTTTTCAAAGCTTCAATAACCAACTTTATGTCAAAAAGCAATTCTAACAGCTGAGCGAATCCTCCCAAATTAATTCTAAACTTTACCCTTTCCATTGCCTTCAAGCAGATAACACAAAATCAGCCACTTTTGTTTATATGACTTGACTGATTTAAACAGGTCTACATTCATTACGTCTTCTTGAAAGTTCACTTCCAAAGTGAACAAAACTTTAAAAGTGGTAGGAAAAAACAATTTTCATTCAATACAGAGTGACAAAGACAAATGGAATATTTTCTTCCTAAGGATATATAATTTAAGGTCTGGCAGTGTAGTCCTGTATTTTTTCCTCTGAACTACATCTTGGAACACCACAGGACATTTCACCACTGAAGGCTGCTATTTTAAGAACTTTGCATCCATCTTCCTCAAAATCCCAAGAGCCAATACTCATCTAAACACATCTTCAGGGATTTATAGGCTGTTTGGTGGGGTCTAACGGTGATAAGAATAAAGCAGAGCTACCATCCATCCTCAGTCATAACCCATAGCAGCTGTACACCGCCCAGAAAACCTAAATCTGAGCACACAGCTAGCACTAACACTGATGCACTATATCTGCCATATTCTTCCCCTAAATCAGTGTCATCCTGTGGCCTGGGCAGGTCCTTAGTACCACAGTCAGTGACTCAAGCTGTTAAGCAATAAATTTAAGATATGCATATTTTTCCTGAGCATATTTCTCCAAGACTTGAAACAAAATGTAGCATCAAGAGATCTTGAAATAAAACATACCACAAGTAACTTCCCTTTTGCTGAAACACAGTGTCACAGAAATGAAATACAAAATTATCCAGTTTCACAAGAGCAAAAAACGTGTAGAGCTGTTGGAACATAAGCATTCAATTATTGACTTGACATTCCAAACAATGTTCATATCTCACAAGAGCATATAACGCAATCAGACATGCTAATATGCTGCACATATCTGAATTTTGAGAACTGCAAAGACACAAGATTCAATCCTACCCAGATGTGAGTGAGTACCACCATCATTGATAAGGTAGTCTAGAGGGTAAAATAGGACAAATACAGAGGATGGGAAGCAGAACCACCATAGGAAGAGTACCACTAACACAAGTATGACTCAAGATTTTCCCTCCATATGGTTTGTTATTTCTTTCATGTAAGAAACATTCTCTTTTATCAACAGACTATTACTTCGCTTTAAATATGCACTTTCTACCCAATGAAGTCAAGCTCACTTGTTCAACTTGCTCAGCATGTTAGTTTAGTACCTCTCCAAGTTTTGATACAGACACCATACCTGACTATTTCATATGCAGTGGCTAAAAACCAAATTCTTTAAAATACATGCACTTTTTCATCTTTCTAACCCACTCATGCTTATAACTTCGTGACTGCATTTATGCACATCATGGGGGTGGGGGTGATGTTCAGATTCTCCTGTCCCAGTCAGCATACTCCATACTGTTTTCAACAATAAATTGATTTACCACAAACAAAACAAAACCTTAAAAGAGATTGGCTAGGGCAATTGACAAGCTTCATTATGATGAGCTCAACCCATGGGTGGTTACAATTAAGCCTATCATTCTGACATCTCACTGATAGATGAATGAAGAACTTTTGGCTTCAGGTTTGGGTTTCTGACACTCTCCTACTCCTTCAAGGGCTCTCCCTGCTCCTTACCATGATGGAGCAATGACAATTCCCATGGTCTCCTAAGAACGAAGAAATAAAAATACCTAGAAGTCTACACCTGGATGCTATCCAGGTCTCTCCACGGAGTTTGGACAGAAAGCACAGAAACAAAGCTGCTGAGCCTAAAGCCTGTCAGGATGTGTCTACATGAAGATAGGTAGGTCAGTACATGATGGTTTTACTGAGAGATTTTGAGACAGACAAGCCATCTTGTCTGAAACATCAGTTACAGGTAAGTTCTGTAACAAAGATATCAAAGTTTTTCTGGATCCCAGAAATGAAGAGTTTTATGCACCCAGCCCTTGTGGATTAAAAGAACTACTCTGAAGGCCTGCGACTTAACTTTAGGTCTCACTTCTTTCAGAGTAAACCATGGCTTTTGAAAATCATGTCTATGAAAGCACTCTTTTATAGAGGGTCTGTTTTCAAGACACAGAGCTAGCATGCTAGAAATGACTAAACTGTAGGGCTTATCTGGTGGTTTGGTTGTTGGCGTTTTTTTTCAACTCGGTCAACAAATTGATTCTCTAACCTAGTTTCCTCCTCAAACCTCACAGCATTTTACCATGAACTCACATGAACTTAAAACATAAATAAATAGCTTTGAAAGGGAAAAGCAGTGACAGCAAAGTAGCAGTAAAATCACAGATGGTGATGATGATCTGAACCAATATAGAGACAAATAAGCAATTTATTTACTGTCAATTCTTTATTGCAATCTTCATCTACAAAACCAATCTAGTGAGGAACAATTTGCACTATGATTACCCAAGCAGAAGTAAAGCAGAAAAGGCAGTAACAGAAAGACTCTTACTCACTGAGGCCCAGTAAGCGTTTTTTAGTGAACAAAAAAAAAGAATGCTATAGCAGTAAGCAGTAATATAGGATAAGACAGACTGTCTAGGAATCTGTAGGATAAAGTTCTACTGTGTAGCAAAAGTAGAGCTTTGTGTATGAGACAAATGTACACCCAACCCAAAGCAGAAATGAGGAACCTGGAACTACAAAACTATCCCTGGGGCTCTCACACAGCATCCAGTGGTCAGTTGACCAGTAACACTTTTAGGTGCTAAGAACCTCATGCAAATATGAACAATCAAAAACCAACCTCTTCTCTGTTGGGATCTAAAAATGGACCCTTACAGACTTGACTTAACATCACAGAAAACATTCTATACAAAGGAGAACATCACTGTCCACTTCTTACGTCTGGCATTCATAAAGATGTACTTACCTCAAACTAATTTGTCCTGCCAAATCTCTCAGGGATTACTTAAATGAATCCCAGACATATTCCAAATTCAAAATACACAAAATGTACACCACGTTAATATCAGTTTAAATAGAAGTCATTTGTGACTTTTTTTTTTTCAAAGTCTAAACAGAATGTCTAGCTCTGAACCTTATGGGGCAGGTTAGTCATCTGTATTCACCAAGCAACCCAGCACTAAGCTCAAAACAGAATTACAAGGCTCCTCATTTAGGTTCATAAGTGCCATTGAGAACGAATTTAATGCATTTAATTTGCAACTAAAAGCAAGGCCTGGAAAGCTTCATTTAAATAACATCAACCTTAAGAATAATAGCTTTCATTATAATGCTAAAGAGTCACAAAGAAGCCCAAGCAGGATTTCAGCATCAGAAAGAGACCAGACAAAGAGAAAATGTGTTCTAAGACTTTATTATAGAAAAATAATGGCAGCTTTAGGGTGTCAATATTTAGTTTTGAAATTCACAGCAGAAAGGGCATGCTGTGGTATGAAACTGAGATGTGACAGACTTTGTTCACTCCTGAGAATGCTATTAAATCAAAATACGCCAATAAGAGTTGGTTACTGTTTACATGCTTTAATAGATAATACACTTCTTATAAACTCTCAAAAAACAATTTCACATCAATCCCAAATTGTTCAGTGAATAATTAAGTCCTCCTCACGGTCATTTTGTTCTTTATAATTCATTCAAATAGCAAATATGACCTATCTCTATCCAGCTCCAATAGGAGGAAGTGATCTCTCAATGCTGGAAATGGTCCATTAACTCTAAATTATCCCACTACTCTGCTCCAGAACTTTTTTGGTTAGGGATTTTTAAAATTTTTTTGTGAAGCATTATTCACAAAACACAAAAGTGATGCACTTTAACCTCATCTTACCTAAAGTACAATCCATTTTTCTTTTAGCATAAGAAATATTGAGATTCACTTACTTATAATACCCCATTACTCTGTGAGTACGTAAGGAGTAATGAAGTGATCTGAAGAAAGTCAGTGAATCAAAGCTAGAGTTTTCCATTTTAAGACAAGTATTTCTTATTTTATTAGCAATTACATTATTCTGTGAGCAATTTATGATCTCTCAAAAAATCTCTTTATAACAATAAACAAATTTGCCCTAAAACACTGAGCATGAGCAGAAAGTCATTTGCTTCACAATAATTACAGCAAACATAAAACCACACAAGAAAAGCCACCTAGAGCAATCCATTCATTAAAACCAATAAGCTTTTTCAGCATGTAAGTGTCAGAAAATTTTGGAAAATTAATGACCTATTTACACGTGAAGTTGCTTTACACTAAAGGTACTCCTTACTTCATTTGCAAAAGGCTTCACACAGAGAGTATTTTCTTTACATGTGCTGAATGCTTCCCGAACATACACTATTATTTTCAGTTCAGTTCTGATAGCTTTATATGGCGACCCAGATGCTTTGCCTTTTCATTGCTCAGAGCTAAGGCTAAAATCTTTACTATGCAATTAATAGCTAGGTGCCTCATTTGATTTCACTCATTCTTACACCATGGAAACACTGGAAGCTCTACAGATTCGCTTCCATGACAACATGCAGTTATAATACAATCTCAAAATAAGTACCATTATACAACACATCCAGGCTTTAGAATGAGTCATAGGAGCCCTGCAACGTTTCAGCAAATTAGGCATCTTTTCTGCATTGTCAAACACTCACTGTTGTCAGCAAATTAAAACACTATAAAAGTTATAACAGGTTTACTGCCCAGAATTACTTGAGCAGACTTTCACTTTACAAGTAAGACGGACTGATTTTTTTTCCTTATCATGCTGTTTGCTAACAATTTGTAAAGATTCTAGCACTGTTCAATATAACTCAGGAAACAATATAGCCTCATGTAACCTTGCAATGGAAAAAACCAAACATTTATGTATAATTTTCATTTTATAGCATTGACTAAAAGCAACGTGGTTTTAAAAACAAGGTTTACAGATAAACTGACATATGGTCTGTAACTATCCATAGGCATTTTATCTGGATTTTGGGTTAATTGCACCATAGAAACACAGGCAGATTTGATCGATTTGTTTTTACAAATGCTGAACACACACAACTACGGTGCATCCATACCTGGCTAATGCAGAGGCTGCTTCACCTCTCAAGCAGAGCAGGAAACCGGAGCCAGTCATTCTGGGTTTCACACAAAACCAAGACTTGCTATTCTGTACCAGTGCCAGGGAAAACCTGGGATCCCATTAAGCCAGCATTTTGTGTTGGCATCACACTGACCAAAATGTTTATCAGCTACAGTCTGTGTGGCACGTCCTTACCTCATGTACTCTGGATAAAAGAAAGATTAACTATTCTGACCTGGAAAAAGTGGGTTATCAATAAATGCTACAAGAAGTAGCTTAAGTTTCTCAGAATGCTTTAAAATACAGGAAAAAAATGTAAACTTTTCTTGACTTCAATTCCATTGATTTTTTTTTACTAATCTTGACAGGATACTAGTTTACACAGTCATTTCTTCCAATTTCCATTTAGTTCAGATAACTAAAATGCCTGATCTACAATAAAATGTTTGAAGTCTTCAGGATACAAATATATGAAATTCTTCATTACAGAAAAATCCGTAGAAAGGGCTAAGACAAGGATTCTGACTTCCGAATTTACGATTCAGGAAAAGCAAAACAGGATTCATCAGACCCTCAAGATTACAAATTATTTAAAGAAAATTTCACAATTTTGTTTCAACCACTCTACAACACAATTTTACTAAAGATTCATGCTCCTGAACAATGTGAATCTAGAAGACATCAAAAAACAACCCTGAATCTAAACAGTTTAAAGGAAAAAAAGAAGGGAGGTTATGGCCTGCATTTATTTACCTCCTTACCACAATTACTCAAAAGAAGACTTTCTTCACTCTTATGTACTCAGAACGACAAGATACAGTAAATGTACCTTTAGCCACACTTCTGTAATAGGTGGTCAGGCCATGGGTGAAGTTCTGGGCTTCAGGCTGAGTTTGACCCATGAGGTTCAAGTCTCCACTTGGGAGGCCTGTGCCCAAGCTGCTCCTTGCACAGACGGCACCCACAGCCCTGGCCTCATCGCCCCCCGCCTGCCTGAGGAAATGAACTAAACACAGAAAGGGCCAACAATGGAACAGAAAAGACGAGTCTGACTCTTCAGTCCACGAGAAGGATATTTCCTTTAAAAACCAATTGAAGTCTGTTTCCAACACTGTTTTGCATTAAAAATCTTTGAACAAAATGCACAACAGGTGCCATAACCCTGACTCTCCTCCTCTCATCAGGCTACAAACAAGCAGAAGCTGTTCTTCCACTATTGAATCCTTGCCACTAGAAGAAGGCTGGCCAAATCCATGAAAATTCATGGATTCAGGGTTATTAAACATACAAGTCATCTCCAGCTCTTGGAATCCCTGAACTGGAATGGGCAGAAAGCTCTGAAAGGCCCCAGAGGAAGCATCACACCTATTTGTCCTGGGGTTGTACTGTTCCCTAACCCTCCCTCTGGATGTTGCGAGAAGAGGGGGCACCAGCTTGGCAGACACCCCAGTACTTTTCTTTTCCAGCAAGAAAAAACATAAGTAGAAAATGATATTTTACAGTATGTTCTACCTCATCTGATTGTGGTTGCTGAAGTTGAAGGATAAAAATGTATAAAGCTTGAGTAATGTAACTCAAGTGAAAATGAGCAGGTAGAGAAACAGGGCTGAAACACATAAAAAATTAACACTAAGAGCTACAAAAGAAGAAAGTGGACTAATGAATATGCAAAACCAAAGTATTAAGTGGCAATGCTAAAAATAGATACCTATTTAATTGCTTTACATTTCAAGAACCAGAAAACAAAATGTGTCTTTTATATGGGTTATGTTACCCAGATACCTTTCAAGATTAATTCCTGCCACTCTGATCATCTCATGACTGATGTATCACTCAAGGGATGAGTCTATAAGAGACTTGGAGTTTTCTAGGTCAGCTGATCATGATCACCGAGTGACACACAAAGGCCAGAAACTGAGATTTGATTCCCTGCATTTAACTCACATTAGCGCCAAGCTTCAAAT
Organism: Scolopax mira; assembly: GCA_004320125.1. Lineage (NCBI taxonomy): Eukaryota > Metazoa > Chordata > Aves > Charadriiformes > Scolopacidae > Scolopax > Scolopax mira. The sequence continues at coordinate 27,671 of BJBW01001860.1, forward strand.
CACCCTCTACAGATTTATCGAGGTTTTTTTTTTCCTAGTGTAATTTATTCAGAAACATCAAATAAAACAATGTGCTACAGCCACAGATAAATTATTCTATATTTCATGCCCCTCTCCATTAAAAAAAAGCACAGTCCATAGAAACAGTAAAATCTGCCACACTGGATGACAGCAAAACGCCCAACTGGTGAAGAATCTTTCTAACAGCAACACCTGAGAGATGAGCAAGCAGAAGTTAGTTTTCTGGGAAAATTACTGGGCATATGTCTATCTCAGAACCTGACAGGGAAGGTCTTCCTGATCCACAATCTGTAAAAGCTACCTACCCTTTGCAGATCATTTAACTCCATTTTGAAATTATTCTCTTTTTAAACCTTCTCTTCTCCACAGCATTTTGTGGCATTGACCTTCACAATTTTAGCAGAATTTTTACAGGACAATTGTGACAGATTTAGAATTAGAGAACTATTAAACCATTTCTAATTGAGAACCTTCTTAAGTTTCATTTTTTATTTTGTAAGTCTCTATCATATTCTCCTTCAGATACTTTTTTTGTTTATTTTTAAATTACTGTCCCTACAGATAACTAGATTATTCCTCTTAACACTTTACTACCGTTTTCCTTTTTACTTATGCTACATCCTAAGACAAGGGAAACAGAACCCCCCACAAAATTCAAAATACAGATACACAAGAAATATACTCAGTGTCATGTCCTGTGTTATTCTCTACTTCTTTAGTAATACCTGACGTTTCATTTACCCTTTTCACTCCTGCAGAGTACTATGGTAACGTTTTCAGAGCACTATCAGTGACAACTACAAAATCTCTTTCTGGAATAGAAATACTTATTTGTAGCCTATCAGTATATGCACACCCACTGGATTATCCTTCTAACTCTGTTCCTCATTCATTACTTTACACTATTTTTTTGCCCATTCACTTTTCTCTGCTACTCTTTGTGGCTAGTTTAGTTACCCTGAAAATAAAAATAATTAGAAAAAAAAGAATCTCATACCTCTGTCTCACAGCTTCTTCCTGTCCCTCAGCACCCTCACCCCACTCATTCATGAATATGACTTTCTGTGAATCCAGTCCAAGTTGAAGGAACCTGTTTTATTCAACTGAAAATCTACAAAACATCCTTCCCTTTTATCTCATGGCACCATTGATTTTAACAGCCTTTGATCCGTTATTTTCAAAGACTTCTGTTATTATAATGACCTCCTGATGACCACATGTTGCCAGGTAGGTTTTTATCTATGTGTGCTGTTTTCAAAAAAGTCTGGAGGATCTGCAAGTCCTCATTTTCCCTTTAAAAGACAAGCTGATTTATCTTCAAAATACCTATTTAGCCATCTATGTGTTAATTATTTTTAATAATAAATAATTTTTCAAATTTTGTACAATAAGGAAGTCAGACCTGATCAGCTATAGTCTCAGAGTATGGCTTACTCCTTTTAGAAAGGGCATCATATTTGCCTTTTTTTAAATTTTTGTCCTGGGAATTCCCAGACAGTTTAAACAAAAAGGTCACATACAACATAACAGACAGTTCAGTCATATTAAACACAAGCTCCTTAAGAAATCCTGAATAAATGTCATCTCCTATTGATCACCTGTGTCTCTTACCACATTAATTTAAATTCTCGTCTCTTGGCACCTGAACCTTATTACTTTTAATACAGTAAAATGAGTCATAGGAACTACTCCAAGCTCAAAGGTGGGACAGCCCTAGCTGGTTTTTTTAGCTCAGAGATAGGCATCTGCTTTGGCATTCCAAACATATCTGGGAATACAGACTTAGGTCTATACTATCATCGTCTTGATCAGTAGAATTTCACAGTCAATTTGAATACCACTTGATTTAGCATCTAACTACTCAAGTACTACTCTGTAATGAGGTTTAATGTGCTCAAATTCTAAAAAGCTATACACAGAATTTTCTCCTGTTCATCTTTTTAAAAAAATAACAGCAATGATAGAGTTAAAATTAAAATTAAATGTAATAGTGAAGAGATATAATAAAAGAGATTTTTAAAAGTATAAACTGTTTTCCAGCAGCTTACAGCTTCCAAACAGCAGTTTAAAGTCATTATATTAAATGTTGAATCAGGGGTTCTCTGATATATTTTGACATTTTCAACTACAAGCTTTATTTGTCATTATGCTTTTTACATAGGAAATACTAATTTATTACCCTGGTTTGGCAATTACATCATGTCCCACTAAGCTTTTGAAATCCTCATTATATTAATATCCTTCTTTAAAATTGAGTTTTCTATCTAAATTTGTCTAGCTTAAGTTCCCTGACTTGGAATACAGATGCCTTTTTCTAATAAATAAACAAGCCTTCTAGTTTCCCGAAATCTATATTTATAGTCTGTGACCAAATCATCTTCTGAGTTTCTTTTCAAGTACTAAGCAGACGTTCCAAAGTTTTTCATTTTAAAGCAGGGCCTCCTGAACACAATCTACAGTTAAAGTCCATTTTCTGAACACCCCCAATTTATCAGGATCCCTTTTCAGGCCAGGATTTTGAACTGGAAACTACAGAGAGAATCCAGAGTTCCTTCTCTCTTCTCCAAAGGGAAAGCTGACTCCCTTCTCACCTGCTACATCACATAGTATAGTGTGAGACAGTCAGTTATCTAAGAAAAACAACTACAATTTATTTACTGAATTAAACTTCCTTTGAAGTAGAACTGCACATCAGAAGCACAAGCAATCTTTACTCTGCTTCCTATTCTGTTATGGAAACCAAATGCTATTACCTGGGAGGTACATAATACAGGTTGCTCAACCAACTTCTACAGGCATCAGTCTTAGAGAAACATTTTTAAATAAGCAAATATAAACACTATGAGGCAGCACTGATAAAGAAAATAAAGGAGGAGAGGCTAGAGCACTCATCCAAAACATTCCCACGGTACAGCAGTTTCCAGTAAATACTACACAATGCAGTCAGAAGAAACCAAAGATTCCATGGTGAAAGAAAAATTCTGTACTATACCTGCATCCCATAGAATATCTGAAGACTGACATATTAGAAGACTGATACAACTACATAGATACTAGTCTCCAAAACCAATAATGCTAACTTAGACACAGTTTAAAACCCTAAAAAAATGAATACTCTCAAGGTGACTACAAGGACATGAAAGAAATGAACAAGCATTTCTATTTTACCAGCGTCAAAATAAATTTTACACTATTTTGTCCTCATCCTTTCCTCTTATTTGTAAAAACTATGGACAAGGTGACCTGTTTTTATTTAAGTCATTGCTTAGATGTATCATTTCACATCAGAGACTGTTGCAAAGGACTACAATATGCAGAGTTTAATGGATCAAAAGACTGAAAATTCATAAATGCCAAGATCAGCTTACAAGAGAGACAAAATGAGTCATAAATGTCTGTAATCTGTCTGGAAAACACGTCAGCTCAACTAAATCCTAATGTGCAGCTAAACACACCAAAAAAAAAAACAAACCAAAAACATAGAAGAGCAGCAAATGCACAAGAGAGCCAAGCTGCAGAGTAAGCCTGATATATTAGAAATGGGTTACAGGCAGCGAGATGAAATTCAATACTGACAACCAAAGTCACATGGAATAGCAATAAACAGCACAGAGCTGCTCTGAAGACCAAACTGGGGGAAAAAAAAGCCCAGAAGGACTTTGGATGGTGGCAAAGATTTTTTTAAAATTCTCAGAGAGAGACACAGACTCTGAGATAGAAGGGAGTCCTTGCTCTTACTGACTACAGTTCTTCAGAGTGTCTTCTTGATACAGAGCCATGTGTGTGTGTCTGTGTGTGTGTGCCCAAAAACCTGGTACATGGAAGGCAACATTAACTCTTTCAAAAAGCAAACGATAGAACTGCACAAGTTTTAAGATCCCTTAGATTTTTGTAAGGCATAAAACCACCTTAGAGTCATGATACATGTGAGGGCCTCAAAATAAGGCAAGACAATAGGATCATAGCCCTGTGAAAAAATTGTCTCCTCCTACCCCACCTCCCCAGAGAAAAATGTGCAATAGATATTCTTAAACACGCATCAGTGTGGAATGGGTGGTTCTACCCACCAGAAGAATGAGCTCTGTTGGTCAAGTGGAAATTAGAACATCACTTTAACAACATAAGCATATTTTCTAGCAGCAGCTGCCAATAGGTAACGTTTGTAAAACATGAATGAGGCACAGAGAATGTACCCAGCTCTGAGAAATCAGGATGCACTAGTGGGCTTATTGTCTTGGAGTCCAAGCAGTTCCCAGAAAAGCTCAAGCTAATAGCAAAAGATGACCCCTTGAAATGGTCAGTGATGATTCCAAGTAAACAAAGGTACAGTTCAAAAATTACTACAGCCTTCTGAGTACATCAAAAAGTAAACAGATTTTTCTTTGCAGGAACAGTCCCAACTGATTAGAAGGATTTCTCTTGCCTTCTTACTGGAGAAATCTTTAAGCATTCCTGAAGCCATATCTAGAACTATGCAATCTTTACTTGAATTAAATTTGGGAAGGCATTAAAGGAAGTATCTTTCCCCAAGAAAGGAAAGCAGCCACTGGGACCAGTCTGTTACAGAGCCATTACATGATAAACAAAGTGTGAACAATGTGGTTATACTAATAAACAGGGATAGGGCACTTCATTTCAATTGCAGATGAGATGCACCACAAAACAAGACAGATGCTTTCCTGACATTTTCTTCTTTTAGGGATCTGACAAAGTAACATAAAACATGAACTGTGCTGGAAATGCTTCACAACATGTTTGTGCTTGAAGTAGCGTGTCAAACATTAATTTGACTTCACATCCAGGAAGAGTAGTGAAATATGTGTTCTTCACTGTGTTGTCAAGCACCTGTGATGGTAATAGTCACATGCTCAGCCCAAACAGGTAAGCTTAGTCAAAAAGAGTTCATCCCTTGCAAAGATATCTTTTATAAAGGGATCTACAGATACAAACATCTGGTGTTTTATAACTCTATAACATGTTTGCTTCCATGCACTGAAATATTTAGAAGGCTGAATCAGTGTCAAGGCATAATCAACAACAATACACAGTACTATGCAGGTCCCAAAATCTATCAGTAGAATAAAGAAAAGTGATCATAGAATCAAGTGATCTCAAGTGATCATAGAATAATATGTTTGAAACAGGAACCACTGGTTCTTATGTGACAATTAAAAAAAAAAATTCACACTGTGAAACTCAGACAAGGATAGGGAAGGAATAAAGAAATACAAATTACCTATTGGGGACTATGAGCTTACTTAACACTGAGTAGTTTACACAGGGTAGGACCACTGACCACTTCTGAGAATTCAAAAAAAATTCTAACAAAGATAAAATGATTCAAACATTCATACAGAAAACTGAAGAAAATGCTCCTCAGAACAAAAAAAACCAAACCAAAAATCAACCAAGAGATCTTAAGAGCGTACCCGATTCACTGAAAATTTTAATAAATAATTGTTATTCTTAAAGACAAATACAAATACCTCCTCTGTTTTGGAGTACAGGGGAAAGCACTGGAACCAGCAGAGGCTCAAGAAAAGAGAACCAAATTCTTCTGAAAAGATACTCCATAGCTACCATGCACATTAAGATTTCAATTTATCTTGTTGCTCTCCTTGAGTTACTATAAATCCCAGAAAGGCTGTGGACATGAAGTTTACTAAGACTCTGAGCTGGGTATAAACTACAAGTCTCCTGAAGTTGTGTAACACATGATATCATGTCAGCCCTCAAACATGGATGCAGATCATTCTAACAGACAAAGTCACATTTTTTTTAAAAATACCTAAACCAGTTCTGTTGCATTAGCTTCTTCAAACTAAAAGAAACATCCTGCACACCCCTGATCATGATGAGAAGGCTCTTGATGTTGTAGACCAAAATAGATGAACAGGAAGAAGACTGTGTTCTCTTCAGATCCAGTGGTTGTCAGAAATTCATTTACTTAATAATTGTATTAACTGAAACATACACAGCATCTTTGGCAGCAAAACAGAAATGCTATACCACAGAAGCTGAGCTAGAGCTGTTCAGTAAACTGACAGCTGGTGAAAGACAGACTGGCCTGTATTTGACTTTCAAAACACTTTGTCAATCAATACAAGCCTCAACTGAGAGGACAACTATCACAATATAAAGTAAATTAGCGAAGTTATATAAGAGACCTAAAGAATCCTACCTCTTTCACAGGCTTCCATGCATTTGGCTTCATGCAGCAAGACCCTGTTAGTCCGCCTGAGTTATTAGTTGGAGTTGAAGACAATGGATTAAGAGGGGATCCAGAGCCTGCCTTGCCTGAAAGTTCAGAGTCTTGGGCGCAACGTAGACAGAAAGCCCCTGCAGTAGCAGTAGTACTCCAAAAGCAAAACATTCTGTGTCCCCTTCTCCTTTGCTTACCAGATTTCTGACTCATTCTGGAAAAAGTAATTTTCTTGAGATACAACGGAACAGAAATACGAAGAAGTTCTGTTCTCAACTTGGACTGATACAAAACAGCTGTGAGAGAGAACAGGTGAGAACAGAACCTCAACCCCTCTGGTAGCCAGCAGTGCCTGCAGGTACCGCAGCACCGCTCCAGTTCTTACCAGCTGCAGCGCCCGGCAAGTGATTACCTGAGGTGACACCCCACACGTGCCAGCGCCGCCGTCACACACGCGGGCTGGGGGGAGCAGAGTACCCCAGTGATCCACGGGCCTAGTGCTTGGCTTCCTAAGAGGAGAGAGAATTGGCTACGGCAGGGAACCAGCGTGATGCTAACGCAATCTACATGACGTTACACCATTCATGATATATATTCTTATGATTTATTGATTTTAATATGCTTTTTCAGCTGTGTTTTTTTTTTTTAAATGTCAAACAAACTTCGAAGCCTTGAGAAGTTTCCATCTCCACTGTGTGCTTATAAAATGAACTAAACGTTAGAGACAGTCCCTTAAGGCTTGAGTGTAAACTCTCAAGAATTTCCTATTTCTTACTCTGTTGATTAGAACACATAATAATGCATTCCTCTTACAGAATAAATTCATACCATTATCTCTGCTGTAATGCCCTCTTATGGAATGCACAACCAGTGGGTAAACTAAAATTTGCAAAACAAATTCATACTTTTACAAATGCGTGTTATTACATATCTAAAAAATCCAATACTATGAAGAAAACCTAGTACAATAAAACTCATGTTTAAATTACAGAAGGTGCTTTCTTGTAGTTAAAATCATCCAAAGCAAATAGTATTTAAAACTGCCTTTTCACGTGTTTATCACAATATTAGCAGAGATTTCCAGGCAACGTGTGGTTACATTTTAAACTCATGGAAAAGCCTGCATGAGAAATCTAACAATGACATCAGTTCTTTTACGTATTTATGTAAACTTCCCTACAGTTACTCCTGTAACTCATTTCTTCTTTACCTCTTTAAATCCAAAAAATGAATTGAATAAAACAAATCCTGCAAGTAAAGAACTTGCTGTTATGCAATGGCTGGCATAATCAAGATCTTAAAAGGAAGAGATAGAAAGACAAGAAATGACTGGGCTCAAACAACTCACAGCAGCAGTTAATAAGCTCTGAAATTTAAAATTAGTTTTTGAAATGCGTCACTGGAGTTAGGAGGGGTTTTCTGCCCTCCTCTTTCCCCTCCCCCTTTCCTAAAACACATCCTAAAAAATAGAAGTATAAATTAGCACAGCATATTTGAAGAGCTAAACATTTTTTCAGTATCAAATGCCAGAAGCATATTACACTGTGTTACACGCTAAGAATAGCCTAAACGCACTGAACCAGTTCAATGCCCTGTCAGTTTCAGATAAATCCCCATTTCTGAACTTGGAGCACAACATGGGCCAAACACCACGGAGACTTACAATGCGCCCTGAGACACAAGAGCTGTGTTCCCTGTCAGGAACAGGGGCTTCTCAGAGCTCTGGAAAGACTTTGGGAGAAAGAACTGCCCTGGATACAGTTATCTTTGTTGATGTATTATGCTTATCTTTAGTTGGGCTAGTACTTCAAATTACCCATTTTTTTTTATTTGTATAACCATGTATTTCCTAAGCTCATGGCTTAGTTATTCACCCTTGTGAGAGCATCCATTTGTTGTGCATTTGCTTTTATCCTTCCATTATATTCCACAGCTTTGGCTTTTATTAAAGAAATTAATGTCTGCTGACAAAAATTGATGGACCAGCTTCTAATCAAATTCTGTAATTCTTCTAAATGAGCAACTAACTACTTATCACAGGGAATTCAGAAGGAAGAAATGTAGAATTAAAGACCTCAAATGTCTGAGTGTGTTAAACCAGCTTCCCTGGACTTGAAAAGGAGACCGGTGTGGTGAGCAGGGCGGGAAGGTGCTGCTACCTCTACTGCAGTTCACTACTGCCAATGGAACGAGTATTAACCCATCAGGAAGTACTACTGCTCCATGGACAGACTGCAATGTCTGACCACTGAACTCCTTGTCAAAGTAATACAAAGTCTACAAATCACTACAACCTTCTCAAGCTCCATGCAAAGCACCCTGAAGACCTTGGCTAGGGCAGGACATAAGCAACCAGTCAGAATGTCCACTTACTGTGTTTGTACCATCTGTTCCCACTGCTGCCTTTTTCCTGTGATAGCTGTGTGATTTGAATCTTTTAATAACATTTGAAAAGGGCAATGATAGTAAATTAGGCACCTTTAATGTTTGAAAATGGATTGCTAGTCTTCATGGTGCTGTGTCTTTTCACAGCAGCCTTTCACTCCTGACTGGTCCTCCATACCTCAATGGGTTTGTGCAAACACCCATCCTTTGGGGCATAAGCCAAGCAGTAACTAGAGCAAGAAGCAGCACAACCAGAGCCAGCACCAGCTTCTTCCCTGCCCCTGTAGGGTACGAGACTCCCTACTCAAGAAATATCCTACCCCAAAATTCAAAGTCCTTTCTTTAGGAAAAGCCCTCTTGCACCTTGCAGGGGAGAAGGTGACCTATTGCAAGCCCCAGAGAAGGACAGAAGAATGCAGTCCAGTCTCTGGGAGTTTTTTCCCATTTCCCGGTAACAGAGGGAACTAAACCGGTACCACCATCCCACACCATCGACGAGCAAATGAAGGGACAGCTAAAAATGGGTGGTATGTAGCAGATTCACATGGAAAGCAGAATGCCAGAACTTTAAAAAACATGTTTGATTTTGTGTATATTGAAAATCATGATGTCACAAAACCAGGAATATATAAAACCCATCATCACAAGGGTTAGAGAATACATCACATCTAATTATTTATGTGGACTCTACAAACGTTATAGTCAAGTGATAGGGATGTATCTTAAATGAACAAATAAAAGTCATTAAGAATTTTCATAATACTACATCATAGAACAAAAACTAAAGAGAACTGGAAAACAAAACTGCACCACAATGAGCAATCTTTAAATGTCTTTTTCCCTCCCTGAGGCTAGAACAGCTGCAATGGGTGGATAAGGTAGGAGGACAGTATAGCATCTTTCCAGAGGAAGAGGCTTCAATAAGCTATTATGTTTTCAGTGCATCACTTCTGAATATGCTCATTAATTCTTTTTAAAACCACTTCAAAATATTTTATGGTTTTTTCCCTCCTTCTGGCCATGAACATGTATAAGCACCTCTTTTTAATGGAAGAACTGTCAGACTTACGAGAAAAATTTGGCAGGCTTTCACAGAGGTAAACTATCTTCTTCATAGCAGAAAAAGAGAACAAACACTGGGATGTTCCCAGAAACACAGTTTCAGTTTGAAGGGATCTCAGGATCTTTATCTGGTCTAACCCACACTCAAAGCAGAAGCTATTAGGTATTTTATTTATTGGCCAATTTCTAAATCCTGACTGGTCAATCCAACAGCAAGTTTCATGTGTTCTGATATTACTTGTTCAAGCATTAAAAAAACAAAAAACAACCACAGTATTTATTCAAAAGGCTAATACCATATATTTTGCCTTTACAAAAATAACAGTACTTAAAAGCTATTAGATCTGCTTAATGTATCACTCAGAGTTGTATAATGACCCACTATAAAAACTAGAGGATCCTGCTTCGACATTGATATACATTTGCAACAAGAAAATAAAAATACCCTTCTAAGATCTCCTATTCATTGTTTATTCTAAATTCACAAGCAAAAAAAAAGCAACAAGCAGACTTCCAGAGGAAGAGCCAGTTTAACATCTTTGAAACAATTACCAACAGATATGAAATATCTTAATAATATTACAGTATCTGAGATAAATACATTTTTCCTTTTTTTTATAAGTTCTTGGAGTACTCCACGTTATACAACATCAAGAAAGCAATTATTCTTGATTAAGGCTGAATTTAGCTAAGCAAATGAATCGAGTATCACATTTTTAAACAGTGCTGACATCTCAGCATTCTCTAAAGACATACTCTTCTACTAATGCCAATAAGTTTATACTTCTCTCAATTATCAGCCTTAAGAACTCATCCACAGACTTGAGATTTAGCTTGCTTCCTTTTATCCGACTTTCAACAAAGATTACTAAAACCATCACTTAGAGCAGATTGACAGTCAAGTTGAAAAATGGCATGCTTTTCTTACAGACTGCAATATGAAATATATGTTCTGTATATAAGGAAGGTGTTCCTCACCTTATTTATTGATTATTAGCAGCCAAAAAAACCCAGAAAATGGTTACAGGCTAGAATCTGTTGTGCTGCATATAATTAAGAGTTCTAATTAAGTAATCCTTTAAATGCAATTCCTTAATCAGGAAACGCATAGTCTTTATTTGAACTGTCATCTCACTACAGCTATGAAATTGGTATTTCTTAACTACGTTATTCCCCTCTAAGGCTAGGCAGTAGAATGCAAACTACATTTTTCAGTATTTCATTAAAATAACTCATATTTAAACTTGTTGAAGGCTCACCACCTGCAAAATAAGTTTTTAAAAAAACAGATCTCATTGAAGTGCTTCCATTTCCATGCTTTAATGCTAAAAATCATACAGAGCTCTGTAAAATACAATAATGGAAGCAGACAGAAAACACCACTTATAAATTAGGGATTACATGAAAGCATGCATATATAAAGAGGTCGCTATTTCTGACTACCAAGTAACCAGAAAACATGCAGAGACAATAATTTCAACAAGTGGCATATTACCTGGGTGGAGCTGGCAGCAACAGAAATGCAGTCAATGAAACCATGTCTCCGAGTGAAAAATGCAACTATCTGCTGCCACCGGGAAGGCTCACTCCGTAACTCATCTGTCGAGCCTTTCTTTGCCCACTGCTTGTGCTTTGGGCCTACAGAACTGTGGCTTGAGCTAGTGTTGCCTCGATTGGCGCGAGAATAGAGGAGTGTGTTATTTCCGAAAATGTAATTCATCTCTGCAGCTCTGCAGGTGGTTGCCAGGCAGTCTTACTTCCCTACCAGCTGCTGAGTGGTGAATGAGCAGGAAAAAAAAAAAAAATGCAGATAGAATTACAGCAGCATCATTTACAAACCAGGAAAACAAAATTCTTGATAGCTGATGCTATTTTTCTTCCAAGCTTTTCCACGCCCTACATCCCTTCTCTACCTGTGATTACAGAGATGAGAATAATCTTGAGCAAATAAAAAAAAAAAGGCAAGCAAATATTTTTCTTGTTTTTCCCTTTTCAGAAGCCACAGGATTGAAAGCTTGTTTTCTCTTCCTAGCTGACAACAGATATTTAAGAGAAACTGGGTAGCAGGTACAGTACAATGTTATAAATTCACAGCTATGAGGATGGTGGTGCATGATAACAGCTACTGGGTGGAGAAAGCATGGATCAAAAATAACCAAGTTTCAATCACTGCCTATAGTAAGATCCAATAGCATCTTCTCATTTCCTTGCTTGCATAAATTATAAACCTGAACCGAATAAAACAGGGAGCATGCAGTATAATTGCACTTGCTCTCTGATTCTGTCTTTGTGAAAATGTTTCACAGAACAAAAAGACCTAAACAACACATTCAGAAAAAAAAATATTCAAGAAAGAAGCATTTGCTGATTTTATTCTCTCCCCCCCTTTCCCCCCCTGCTCCTTACTGCATAGAACAACTATAGAGGGAAGATATCACTGTGCCACAAAACAGTCATTTCATGTTGCATATCAATAGATGTCTAGAGGGGATGTTTTGCTGTGGGTTGTTTTTTTTTTTTTCAGTCAGAAAGAAGATCAGAGATAGCAAGATTAAACACTAAAAGTCAACACTCCCTTGTTCTTATTCCATGTCACAATTATAACACCCATTTCCAAATTTCTGTGACTGCTGTAAGCATAACATGAAAACAATAAATGTACATATCTATGACCCAACATGATTTCTCAGAGTACAAGAACTGGCAAAAAGTGAAAAGTTCTTATTGTGCATTAATGAATTTTCAGTAGCATTACTTTGATTTTCAATGCAAATCACAAGAGTATTACTGCTATAGACGTACATGGTCTCTGCTCTCTTCACAGTAAAAAAGAATTCACACAGTAATGATGTAAAAGATGATATGGAATTCAAGTTACCTTACAGGATTCACCATTCTATTTTTTTTTACAGCCAACTATTTTTTTAAAAATCCTCCAGCTTGCAAAGAGATTACTTAGGAAACCAGGTAAGTGTCAAGGATTTCAGTATAGGCTTGCCCCTGGAAATCCAATACAAAGTTATCAAAACTGTTTGTGGTATATATCTATACAAAACGCTCTAATGCTCATAATTATGACACCAGGGCAAACATTTTCAAAAAGGAGTAAACTCTCCACATGATGAACAAAGGCAGAAAAGTTCCTTACAACACTGACACAGCTTACAATACCACAACTGTACAAACCCACCACTGGGGGTAACCAAGTTCCTCTATATACTTTTTTTTGGTGCAATATAATCATCTTAACAATTTCTTACTGATAACTATCCTATTCCATGTAACAAATTTTTCCTAACAGCTGACATTACAAGCAGAAATAATAAGTACATTAATTTAAAGCTGTGGTAATAAATCAATGCACCATATACTTCTATTCACTAGTGCAGCTCAGTAACATATCACATACAAATATTCTGAGTACATCTTTCAGACAGGCTTTATTAATATTCATAAAATACAATGGCTTATCAGTGTAAGTCATATGAAACTCCGTCTGCCTTGTGCAGTGTCTTCAAAGTTATGTTCATAAGATAGATAATGGAGGTAAAGAAATGCCTGAGACATAGTAGATGTAATGATCCTTTGAAATGGACAAGCTTTTTATAATGTGAATTCTTTTCATGGGAAGATTGCAGCCCTAACTGAGCTCTGTATTTTCCAGACTCAAAGACAATACCTAGTCAAATAAATGCCTATAAATTTATTATTGGAGACATTTCTTAATCCCTGGCTATGATTGAAGATGTTTGCAGCAAACTACAAATTACATGCTTTGAATTCTGAGTCTTTTTATAAAGACTCAAAGTATCTTTTATGCTTTTTTTCATACGTCCATGAACATAAACTCCAAACTGGGAGTCACGTGGGAGAGTATTGTTTAAAATTCTGAAAGGAAATACCAGAATACATGGAGAACAAATGTACCAAGTACCTATTTTTTTTTTTTTGCTGTTGTATCAGTCTGTCTGAAGATCAGACAGGTTTGCTCTTTTTTAAGACAGTTTCTTTCAAGGATGGCAACAATCAACGCTGGCATCACTTACAAATAGACTTTAGAAATTAGCACTTCAGGAAAGGCTCATATGAACAACAAGAAAAAAAATTCTGCAAGTGCAGCTATGATGATTTCATTTCAATAGAGACAAATCTAGAAAAGTACTTCAGGAAGAGGTTATGCAATCCTGCGGGTGATAAAAGACAGCAATCTGTGTCACCTACACTCCATATGGATCTTACTGATACTGAGCAAGATTTGCTGATGCCTAAGGAAGATACAGTTGCAGTTATTTGTAGAAGGCGTCTGTACTGTGGTGATGAGATGAATCTTGATTTTTGCAAGTTCCAAAGCGACTTGAGGATAAAGGCATGGGATAAAGCTAGAGATGGTGCAACATCAGGATAATGCAAAGGAGTCCAGGCTAGAAGAATGGACACAGTTGAATAAACCATGGGTGAGAGTAAAGACAAGAGCTTGTTTTGGCCAAAGAGCATTTCAACATGTCAAACACCTGCAGTAAGTATAAGAGAAAGTGCTATTCAGACAGAAAAAGAAGTATCCAGACAAAAGAGATAAGGTAAGAATCATCAATACAGAGACAGCAGAATGACTGTAGACCTGTGAATGACTGCCTGGGGTCAGGAGGTAGAACAGGGAGGCTCACCAGGGAATTTCATGAAGTCCTAAAGGGAGTCAAGAGGTTCCATTATCCCTTTTTTCCTATTCTGGATATTGAACTAATGGGCACAAAATTTTAAAAAATAAAAATAAAAAAACAAACCACCCACACTCCCCTCACGTTGCCTCCCCCCCTAAAAAAAAAACCCCAAAACAACCCACAAACACACACACACTCCCCCAAAAACTCCCAAACCACAACACCAAACCCAAACACCACAGCAAACCAAAAAAAGCCCCTATTTACTAAAGTAAGAATTGAGACTGCAGATTAGAAGAAAAAAACAAAACTAAACACACCCACTATAAAAAAAGAAAAAAGACAAACCAAACCAGCGCATGATTAACATTTCTATGTCAGTACCCATACCTTTATACAACTTAATAAATATAAATTTACTGCAAGACATCTTCATTTGTAGTGGATACAAAGTAACATTATCTTGTTAATTGGCCACAGAACTAATACAGTAATCAGAGTGGTTACTGAATTTAAAAATTAACATCAAATGCTTAGAACATAGTTCCTCTGACTTTGTACCTGAGCCAGTTCTTATTATCAGCTTGATAGAACAAGTTAAAACACGACATAATGACATATTTTCATCTCAAAAATAAAGTTTTCCTGGGCATACCTTTATAAGCAGCATGTGTACCTTGAAATTAAAGATGCACAGCAGCAATAACTGTTTGCATATGCAAACAGCAGTCATATCTCGATTACCCTTTTATAACAATAACAACAAAACCCCTGGAGCATTTGAAAAGTGTCTTTAGTATCTGAGCTTTCAGTTGAGAGACAGGACTGAAAGAATCGCCCTTGATCAAGTTTGACTTGCACAGTCAATAAAAAGTAGGTATTTTACCACTGAAAGTACCTTATAAGTAAAGACCTCAGACCAATTGTTCTATAATGATACATTTTATTATAAATATTGACTATAAAAGATCACTACATTATTACTCATACTATACCTCAGACAACCTACCAATCTGTGCAGATTAAACTGCCTGGTCTTCCATACCCTCTTCATGAATCTCCTGCCCATCTTTTTGGCATGCCAGACCGATAAAAACATCCTGTGTTTAATGCAAGTTTCTTTACGTTTTCTTCAGTCATCAAAAATGAACCCAACTGCCCTGGGAGCTCGGAGGAAATCTCAGGCAAAAAGAATATAACCAGTTATTAAGGCGACTTGATGTTGATTATCCACCTCAGGTTATTCTAATGTTTGGATTAATCCACAGTCCATCTGTTACAGTTTTTCTTTCTTGTTGACAAGGACTAGTTGAGCAGATCCATACTGAGAAAGGGGCAGATTTGTTCAACTGATTCTTACAATAAGAAACAAACTGACATCTTTGCACATATTGGTGTAATTTTCTGTTACAGGAAGTTTAATAGTAGTAAACTAGCAAGAGCATGGGCAAAGTATTTTAATTAAAGACTGTAGAGCACCTCCTCTCCAGAGTGATGACCTATGATGCTTATCTAAAAATGAGTATTTCTGAAGGTATGTTTAAATCTTTCTTTCTTCACTATTCTAGATACGTTCTTAACTCCAGCAATACTGTCATAGAATCTTAGAATGCTTTGTTTTGGAAAGGACCTTCAAGATCACCTAGTTCCAAATCCCTGTCTTCCTGCTGAGGATGTCATAAAGCTTTAGAAAGGTCTCAATTTAGAAAGAGGTAACAGATTGCAACTTTCTCACAATCATAATCAATCTTGCAAACTACATGTCAACTGATCTTTAATTTCTAAATTGAAACAGCATCTTCCATCTTCAGGGTAATCTCACCCACCTGCTCAGAAAAGCAGGATTCAGGAAATAAAATAAGCAAGAAAATGTGCTAGGGCTAATAGAAAGCCATAATTTCTTTGACTGTTGAGTAGCCTTGAATGTGCTCTTCATACTTCCTCAAATCATAAAGACCATCAGTTCTTTCTGAGAGCAGAAAAACTCTTCTAAAGAACAGAGAGTTCTATTTTAAAAGAAGCTCTGCAAGCTCTAAAAGTTTTCTGGACAAACACTTGAGGGAATGGGGAGATTGGAGGGAAGGCAAACCAGGAGATAAAGAGAAGGGAATCTATTAAGCTTATCAGCACAAGATTGGGGTTCACAGGGAAAGAAGGTTGTCCTGCATTAAAGGCAGCATGTGCATACATTTATATAAGCAGTTCTTTCCCAGATTAATGGAAGGAGTTATAGGTGCTTGCTTCCAGCAGAAGAAAAAGGGCAGAAAAAACAAGCAATGTATGCTCTAATACCTTTACCAGAAGCCAAAAGACTATCAGGAGCTGACTGTAGATTGCTGTATTGCAGCTGATCAGGGGCTGTAAAACAACTATCATCTACTAATTTTTATTTCTGAACATACATTTATATTTTTGAAATAACCACTCCCTAGCATTTTTCAGTTTTAGTGACTCACCCTTACTGACTGTAGGTTTACTGATATCTACTGACGCAGCCTTTTCCCAAAATGAGGAGTCAAACTGATTCATTTTTATTGTAGTGTAGCTACCCTCTGCCTCTGACCACTTTGATTCCTCTTCTGCGAATCATTTGTAGACTGATAGGCCTTCATCAAGATATGGAACAGCGCAGATTTCTAGAGTGATAAAATAATGCAATTTTATTCCCATTTGCTTCTTCAGATATTCCTTGTATTCCATTTGCCTTTTTGACTGTAACTTGAGTACTGAGATGATTATTCCATTAATCTGTTATAAACCTGAGCTCTCATTCCTCTCTGATGATGCAATGAGAACACAAGTTCTTACGAGATCCTTCTGGTAACATCCATCCATCATGATTTCTGATTTCTTTTTTTACCCTTCACTTTTCTTTTGTTGTGTTTTTTTTTTAAAAAAAAAAAAAAATTAAATCCCAAGATTTTTTTTCCCTTATTCTATGACAGCTTAAATTTCTCTGTAAGCTTTTTTTGAGGCATTCTATTTTGTGCATCTAAGAAAACCTAGAAACCTACATCAACAAGATGATCTCTATGCACATGTTCTAAGAAATCTTTATGGAAGAAGTTCTCCTTACGATGCTTTCATTGCTTTGTCATTTGTAATTTCTCCACATACTCATTGATTCTGCTTTTTAGAATAGTTTCACCATGTTTTGTCAGTACAGAAATGAGAGCAAGTTCTTATTTCTCCTCTCCCTTTCAGATGCTAATTTAAGAAGGAGTACCACCTTGCCGTATTTCACTCCTGTCAGTTTAAATAGACTGTTTTACAGCATCGCAGCACTAATAGATAAGCAGTTTCATATCAGAGCTAATTTAAAACCATTAAGCTTAAATGCCATTAGGTCCTGGAAACACTTTTCCAAAGACATCTAAACATGTGAAAAACATAGGC
The DNA here is from genome assembly GCA_004320125.1 of Scolopax mira. Lineage (NCBI taxonomy): Eukaryota > Metazoa > Chordata > Aves > Charadriiformes > Scolopacidae > Scolopax > Scolopax mira. The sequence goes on from BJBW01001860.1 coordinate 45,395, forward strand.
ATACACTAAGTGGGGCCAAGACATTTATTTCACAGACTAAAACTACAGTGTGCACATAGTCACCTGGACTGGTCTACTAGGGTTACAAAGCCTGTCATATAGAAGGTTTGGGTACCACTGATATACACTATTAGAAACTGTTTTGAAATGATGCGTACACTACACTAAGTAAAATGTATCTGGCACAAAAATAGGGGCCACTACTTCTATGGAGGGGAAAGGTAAGGTAAAGCTAGACAGCATACTTCTTACCCAACTACTAATTAGGCATTAGATCAAATAAAACCCCCAACTAACCTACTGCCTGTCTCAGGAGCCAATAGTGTAAGCACAGAGTAATCCTTCCCTCTCCGTTACACCATCCCAAGCTCCAACAGGTCAGAGATTCCCAGAGCTGAAGAAGGTAAGTTTTGTTTTATTGCTTTTACTCTAATAAAAGACTACTTTCACTCTGATGCAAAATGAGCCTGAGAAAGTTTAATTTCTCCTAGATCTCACACTGCCAGGTAAAGACAGACAGAGCAGAGGGGCACTGATGCTGGGCAAAGCAACTGGTTCAAAGGTACTCAAGACATTATGAGATTAGTTTCCAAACCTGCACCAGATGCTCCACTTTGGTAAAGAGAGTCTGGGAGTAAAACTTTCATCTTTTTTCAATCCAGAAAAGTATTTCACAGTAGTTTGAACTACTTCACTGTTCAAAGATGGGAAAACTAACTCATTTGCATTACTGTCATAATATTATGAACTCATAGTTTTCTTCACTGAAATGATTTTATATAACCACAAAAGACTCTACCACTGTGCTTTAAATGCTGAAGAAGCATTAATCTGCATGTTTAAAATATTATTTTTATTTTGAGATTTTGGTGTAGGGATTTTTACTGCATTATCTGAAGCTGAAGTACTCTGGCAGAATATAACAGCACTCGGCCAAGACGACAGGCCTTTGTGTGAGATCAAACAGGCAGCCAGTAGTGAAAAAGGCCACTGACTGCGCTGCCCGACCTGCTCAGCATTGTCTTCTCCCAGCACCACTTGTGCAGAGCTGATCATTTCTGTGAACAAGCAAGAACAGTAAAGTAGCCAACTGTGTTGTATGAAATATGCACAAGATTAACATACTTCCCCTTCACCTCCTCCCTCCCCGCACCCCCCCATTTTCACAGTTCCTGGATTGTTCTGCCACTTCATTACAATAGCTGTGTGCAGTCATCAAAGATGACAAATATTCAGCCTATAGAATACCCTTAGTTCCTTATGGCTATGCTATTCAGTCAGTAATTAGAATTTTACTGTATAGCACCAATAAGAATTATTAAACACCTTACCAGACTAATAAAGCTAGTGCAATATTCCAAGTAAACCATTTAAGTTCAGTGTCAATGTCTGCCATGTTTATAAGGAACAAACCAAGTGTTAAGTGATTTTCTCACACCCTTGGAAGATTGCTGTTATGGTGAAAATCTCCAGAGACAGATCATCAAAAAGGATTTGGTTAAAGAAAAAAGAACCGAGAAGACTTTTCTTAATCAGTAAATCCAGCTTCCTGTTACTGCAGGCAGCTACATAATTTCACTTAGAAACTGTTTTTCAAATACTGAAATTTCAAATACTGGGAAAACTCTCCGAGAACAGCGTTGTGCAAATTTTGAATGGGAACTGTGGATATAATGGAATTGCATTGAATATTGTAATGCTAAGAATTTATTACAGAGCACAATGAAAATTAACACTTACCAGACTAGTCATCATATATCTTTCCACTACAAGCTCTATTTAGTATTTTACAAACTACTGTGCTTCCTTTGAAGGTTCTGTATTATCAGTGGAATAACAGCCCCAAATACCAATATATAATACACAAACATAATATAGAAATATGTACAAGTCCAAATCAAGGTCTACACTTACATACTGAATTGCCACATCATAAACATAGAGGCATGAATAAAATATTTTACCTTTCATATACAGGTTCCTTTAAATAAAGAATATTGTCATTTAAGACAGAATTTTGTCTTATAAACATCATGACCCATTATTTTAAAACCTGACAATAATCTATTACTCAAAGCTTTTTTTTTCCTTGAGAGAAAACTCCAACTTCCATTCCACAGTTTAAAAAAACCTGTTTGCTGTCATATCACATCTATGACAGGTCTCATTTGGTTGGAGCTATTTAATAAAAACTAATGTTAAATTAAAAAACAGCAACCTGAATGTAAGATAGCGAAGCTAAATTTGGTTTTACAACTGAAATAAAACCTTTTATAGCATCACCATCTAGTGGACAATCTCGGTAGCAATGTACTGCTTCAATTTCATCAAAGTCAATTCAACTTAATCACATTTTATTTCATAACAACTCAAGGAATCGCTCATTCTAATTACAAGTTTCTATGAAGAATTTGGGAACCGCATGCTGAGGAAGTTCTGGTACTAGCTGCCTGTATATCTGAAAATATTCTTTAAAGTGTCTGGGACACAAATTTGTAAAGCATTTGAAGTTTGATTTGAATTTTCACTATCTGTTCACGATTCTCTACCATTAAATATTTAAAAAAACCCCACAATTTTATAGAATTAAAAAGAGTTCTACTTCACAAAGAATTAAATAGCAAACAGAAGACAGAAAATCTCCTGGGTCAAGTTTATTTCCCCGATGCTTGAGACATACGAAGTATACATTTCTTCTTAAACAAAGCTCCACCCTAACAAGACAAAACCTGTACGCCTTGTCTCATATTTCAACTGTAAATCAGTACAGATAGTATCAGTCATTTCATGCTACTTGCAAACATGCAGTATCTTATCCCAACCTGAACCTGGGGTAGCCCACCCTGTCTGTCAAGAAGGTAAAAACACCACCTTGACTTACTGCAGTACTTAATGTAGAACATTTGATAAATAGCAGTCACATGCTTATCCTCGAAAAATTTAGGATACACATTGTCTTTTTAGTCATTCAAATCTCCTCTTTGAAAATCATCCACCTGTCCAAGCAAGCTGTAAAAGCTGCTTTAAGTGTTAGAAAATGTGAAAGCTTCTCCCAAGAATAAAATGTTAACTCATTAAAGCCAGGCATCTCCTTTCTTCACTATTCTCTATTAGTGTTTTTATTATTGCTCTAGGCTGCAGAGCCTAGATAAAATAAGGTATTCCTCAAAATCTGATTCTACTGCCCTCTGCAGCATTTTTTAAGCAGCATATGATCATAAAACCTACTATTTACATTTGTTCTTTAAACAAAGTTGAAATTTCAAGTGTATTTAACATTTAAAAATTCTCATTATTTTATTAGTGAATAAAGACAGGAACCTCTATTACATTTAGTTTCCTTAAGCAAATGTACTATGGAACAAAGCTAATCAAGATCTTGTATATTAACCAAAACCTGGTCCCTACACAGCACAACAAAGCAACCTACCAAATAAATTATGCAGAGCACTCTTTACTCAGGTCTGGTTGCTAAATTGATCTTCAGCATGAGCTATGCCAAAACAATTAATATCTTGTAAATCATCAGACCAGCTATGCTAATAATACAATGCCAACCTTGATTTTTTTCCTGACATACTCGAGTTCAAATTTTATCAGCGTTTATTCCAATAACTTCAGCAGACCATCTCCTGACCAAGAGCTGACTGTGAGCTCAAAAGCATTTGAGTGCATCCCCTACTCCAACTACCTGAAGACCTCAAACTCTGACCAAAAATTATTTATGCAAAGAAGTTAACTTCTTCAGTAGAGAAGCAAGCCAGCAGCCAACTTAGCATCAGAATTCAAGTGTCTTCAGAGAGCCAAGATACCCACTATATTGAAGAGGCCTCACCCTATTTTGTAATTATACCTACTGACTGCTTAACTCTATTCCCGGAATATTTTAAATCAGACGTTATTTCTTTATTCCAGAACAGTGCAGCAGAGTTTTATATTCAACACACCCCAAGATCTGAGCAGAGAAGAGCCAAGAACAATCATTCACATTTATTTCCATAAAACAGTTTTACATCAGTGTCTTTATAGAAAGCTACAGTATATAATAATGCTCAATTGAACAGATAATTAAGGATCCTATATAACACTCTAAATAAAAGACTTGCTTGATTGTAGAGACTGCCTGGCAGAATGTCTGTAGAGATCACTCACACTATAGAGAGGTAAGAAATTAAGTCATCTTCCATGGAATGTTAAAGGTTGACAATACCAAACCCTCACTTCTCTATTTCTGTAGATGGCTACTTGCAAAAATAATGTGAAATTAAGTCAAACACAGAACTATTCTGAGTAGTTTAGCTTCCTTTAGATCTAAGCAGCCAGAAAGAAACCAAGGTAATTACAGCTCTTGGAACATTCTCAAGTACAATGAAGGAACACCTACTCAGTTCCAAGAAATAGAACTTCAGTCTCACATACTGTCCTTGTTTCAGCTAGGACAGAGTTCATTTATTTTCTAATGATTGCTATGTTTCAGATTTAGCATGAAACAAACGTCAATAATGCATATTGTTTTCATTGTTGCTAGGTTATGTTTATACTATTCAAGCACTTTTTTTTGGCTTCCCACAGAAGCTGAGAAGGAGTATAGACAGAACAATGGCATGGCCAATGGAATATTCCATACCATAGATGTCATGCTTACTATATAAATGAAGGTTGGCCAGGAGACAGAAATTTGCAATCACTGCTCAGGAGGAGCTGGGCAACCAATTCACCAGGTGGTGAGAGTGACTTGTGTTGTATTACTTTATCTTGCGTATTGTTTTACCATTATTATTATTGTTATTTTCCTTTTTCTGTTGGTGTTTTATTAAACTGTCTTTATATCAACCCGTGAGGTTTTTTTCCCCTCCTTTTCTCCCTGCTCTTCTTTGAGGGAGGGAAGAGGGAGAACTGCACAAGAGGCTGCAAGGTCCTAGCTCCCACTAGGACAACATATACCCATTCTAGAATTTTATTTTTTATTTCATAATTTCTGGATTGTGAAATCTATTATACTTATTACAAACAGCTTTAGTTTCCTCTTTGATCCCTTTATACTTTCTGAAAAGCAAGACTGTGCTATGAACTAGGAAAAGCTTGCAAATAAAAGGAGTTGACCTTAGGTCCCCAGAGGCAGAGGACTTTTTTTTTATTATTTCTAATTGTTGCATGCAAAGTGTGATATCAATCGGTTCAGGGAATTAGACACGTAACAGTGTTACTGTGTGTCTACCTTCATAAGCAACAGAAGATCAAGGTCCTAGCCATTCTCAAAATGAAAGGTTTGTCATAGTAGTTTCTTATAAGGCTTTTCAAAGGTTAACATAGCCCACTTTAAAAAGGTTATTCATTAAGGTGTAAAGAATTCAGCTTGCCTAGCTCCTGAATACTATGGAAATACATATAGAGTACAAATAAATAACTGTGTTTAATACTAACATATACATTTTAAAAAAACCTTAGAGAAGCTGGAACATAATTACTAAACACACCTTCCCACTACAGTTGGTTCCTCTGCAGAATCTTTACAAGGCAATTATAAAGAGCTGATATATTCAACAAGATTTTTCTCCACAATAAAAAAAATTCTGTAAGTCCAAGTTCAAAACAACTCTTTTCTTAAAATTCTATCTGTGTGCGTTACAGTACACTGACAATTTCAGTCACAAGAGATAGTACCACACACCAACAATTCATGCAAAAAATACCAAATTGTAGGCCTACCTCAATGTTAAGCCCACCTCATCATTCTAAAGCCCAAATACTCATCAGGATCAAACAATTTTTCCACTTTTTCCTCAGAAAGCCATAAAAACCCAGACATGCTACATAAACCAGCATTTAGTCTGACACACTACAGTAATATGCTATTCCAAAAATGATTTGTCTACATCTCCCTACCATCCCAGCATGTAAAACAGCCTGCTACAGTCCCTAACCCCCAAAAACTCACACTCAGTTTGTCCTCTTAATTTTTAAATCTATCTTGAAGTTACTGGAGTTGTCTTGAGAACAATGGCATTGTATGCTGAAAAGCTCCAGAGACATATATACACTTAGCTTATTAAATTTTCCACATAGGTCCTCAATTAAAATATTTACTAGAAGCAAACTCTGCAGTGATTCTCCAGGTTCCTGGCAGAAAACTCAAAATGCAACTGTCAGCAGTAACCATAGTGCCCATTAAACTACACCTGAGACCTTAAGTTTCCTACATCTGTTATTTAAGCATTTGTCTATCATGCATTTTTAGTCAGAATGTGTGCAACTTAGTTAATATCTTAACATCTACAAAGTTTGTACAAATGAGTAGTTCTATGATTAAAAAACAACAGAAGCAGGGTATACATGCATATTTTTTTGTCCCAACAAAATTATATCCCTGAGGAGTACATCGAAAGAGTTCACTCATAATAACTGTTTAAATACCTACCTTTACTGGTGAAATATGAGAATGGGAAACAAAGCCATGGACATTCTCAATTTGTGACAGATTCTTCTCCGATACATGAACCAGCTCTGGACCCGTTACCTCATTGGCAATGTGTGGAGAGCTGTGCTCCTGGGGAGGTGTATCTTCATCCTGATAGCGGTATTTCTGAAGAAAACAATTATGGAAAAAGATCAGTCCACTACAGAAATGTGCAAAGATAACCCAGAAAACCTAGATCAGACAGAAATAGTTATTTTCTGACCCTGCTAACTTCAAGGCAATAAAATCTAGAAATAAAAGTTTAAAATAGTATTTACAGTTTAAAGACTGATCCTGTCTAAAAAGGTTCCAGTCTTTTTAGCCTCACCTAGAACTACTATAAATCTACCTAATTTTCTTTTGCCTAATTGCATATAGTAACATGTCCCCAAAACCTTTTCCAAAAACTTTTTCCTTTACTATTTTTTTCTTGCAAACACTTTAACACTACATTATTCAGTATTAACAGAAACTCTCAGTACCAACTGCATTTATCACCTTGTCCTGCCTTTAAAAACTATCAGCCTCAAAAGTTGATTTCCATGCTTCCAATTTAGCACATCTGCCAAAAGCACTTTTTGTCAGCTAAAGAGCTTCAGCTTTCACACTGGGGCATCAACATAGCAATTCACTACTGCTAACTTCATTATGAAACAATAAAACGCGGGTTTGCTACTAGACAGATTAAACTTTCCCAACAAGTAAGTCTTCAAGCAGGAACACATGACATTATTCAGTCTCAGTCTTATTAATTTGCAATCAATTTCAAACCCCAGAACCTATTACTTAGCCATCAGGGATGAATTCTAGTCAGACTGTGCTGTATCCACATTTCCAGATCCCTACTAGAAGGTATTAATGAAATCGGGAGCATACATAATTTTCACCTGTTCTCTGGACTGTAGACTTAACCGCTCATCCAGCACCTCCAAACTCCAGAGCTCC
>BJBW01001860.1:52833-107010 GCA_004320125.1 Scolopax mira
TATTCTGTGGCAAGCTAAAACTAAAGCTGGGTTTACTGTGTTCATAAGATACAACCCAACATTTTATAACCACATTCACTCTTCATTACTGTACTCTGGAGTACATACATAGTTGCTACTAGTTTACAGAGAAAGCGTGTCATGTCATGTCATTAAATGAACAGAAATACCTTCTAAAGGTGTAATGGTCTTAAACTTGGAAAAAGCTATTCCTATTATTAAAGTATATTTAGGATAGAAGATATTCCCTTGGGGTGTTTGGGTTTTTTAACAGGATTCTGAGATGTACATACCATAACTTCAATTAAAAAATAATTGTCATCTTGGTAAGCTATTTCTACATCCTAATCTAATAGATTACTGCAAGTAACCCATGTGTCTACAAGCTCATGAGCACTACACCAAAGCAGTACCTAATAAACAGTGTATGACAACCAATCCTGTCAACAGTTACATGAAAGTACAATCTCAGGTTACCACAACATCCCTGCCCTTCACAGAAGAGTCCTACAATATTACCAAATTGAAGGCTGCAGGATAAACTACAAAGAAGTTGCTTGAAATGATCCATCAGTTACTGACTCCTGTAATGCTTAACCCATTCATTTCCTGCTCACCCAGCCCCTGTGCTTGTCTCACAAGAAGACTGAATTTTTTGTCTATCCAGCAAAAAATAGTCTTCAAGGTCAAAGATCCTAACAACAGGAATATGACAGTGTTCCCTGCCACCCAAACCCTGGGGAAGGCACCATATCCCCTTCCTTTCTTTGGTTCTGGAACTCAAATCAGCAAAGACCTACCCACTTTCATCTCTTCTGTTGGGTTAAATTCATACTGTATTAGTGACCTCGATTCAGGCAGGGACTCAAGGAACACCAGACAGTGCAAAAGGAGAGGTGAAATCAGGACTGGATCGCTCCTTTTGGAAGTGAGCTACACATCAGTCTACTCTGTCTTCTATAGACTCACCATATAGCAGTACTGCAGAGTTTTGCCAGTAAAGCAGTGGTTAAATGGGGCAGCTGAAGTCACATAACTGTCTCATGCTGCAAGAGGAAGGATTTGTTTGCTCTTCTTTCCCCTGTCATGTTCTTCTGCCAACACTAAGATTCCTTGGGAGATAAGCTAAGTTCCTTACTAACTTAGAAGGGCCAACTTGTGGCTTTACACTTGCACCACCAATCGCGCTTCACCTTGTCACAGCCTGCCCTGCAGCACATCATCCCCATCCTGCCTCCAAACCCCAAAACATCAGCACCAAACCCATACCCAACCACACACATACAGGCAATACACTGAAGACACACAGTTTCTTTTTAGCCAGTAACTGATGAGATGCCAGAGGTCTTTGAAGTTATAACCCTGCTTTATTTTTGCACTTAAAAAATAAAATTAAAAAAAACAAAAATATAAAAAAATCTTTATCCACCCTACTCAATTCAGCCCTTCACTGCCGAGAACATATGAGATCAAGTTCTACTATATGAGAAAAATTATGTTTTTGAAGTACTAGAAATTATGAAGTAGAAGCAATACAAGTATATTTCCACTAAAAATACCAATGGTTAGCAGAGAAACACAAGACAGAAGTAGCAATTCCAAAGAAAGCAAGAGTGTTAAGACTTCTGTTATTACAACAGTCAAGCTCTACACACTTCCACATCTTCTCCTTAGCTGGATGGAGAGATGGTGAATGCTGATAACTGTGAAATGGTTACTCAAGAAGACCTCATTTTTCAAATCTTTAGCAGAGAGGTTTCACAGGACGACCAATCCAACTTAACAGCTCCCTACTACCAAGAAGTTGGTTTTTTTTCTTTCCCTGCAGCAGTGAGATGAGGGATTGCTCAACCTCAGACTCCTGCCATACATCTATTTTCTGAGATTGACTTGTTTTTAACTTATCAAACCAAAACCCTGAAAGGAGTTGACATTAACTCTCTAAAGCAGCCATGTTAAACATCAGAAATAGGGAAGAATTATCATTTGAAGAACAGCATTAGCCAAAAAATACAGGTGAACATTAGAGGAACATAAATAAGATCACTCTGGAAATTAGAGAAAAACATTAGAGCTTCAAAAAGCTCAGAAAACATCTTGCAACATCAGACAAAGTAGGATGCCTGCTAGCTTAAAGGAGCCTTCTCCGATGGTGAGGGCAGTATTTGGCTGGACTTGAAATTCAAAACATCCCTGCCAGATCTCAAGCTTTGATTTGACTAAGAAATACAGGAAAATGAGACCTGACAGTGAGTTGAGTTCCCAGATCATCTCAGACAAGACCCTGTGGAAAACTAGAAGTGAATCATTCCAGTTTTACTGAAAAAAAAAAAATTAATAAAATAGTCACAGGTCAGTCCAAATTAACTTCCTTTACAGAACAGTCAATACCTTTAGGCAAAGCACAGAAATACATTGATATTTTTTTCTGAAACCAGACACTATTAGAAAATGTTATTTGGACATGCCTGAGTGTAAACAGGCTCTAGGTTTCACTAAAACCCATATGTTTACATTACAGAATGTATCAGTGCTTATAATAACATAGAGTATATGAAATTTTAATAGATTAGTATAGATTAGTATATCATTATTTAGATTAAAAGTGAAAAAATGTTGTGGTAAAGTATTCTCTCACATACAAGGCACTTACAAGGACTATAAGTTTAGAAAAAAAAAAATCTTAAAAGTGACCTGATAATTGGATATTGAAACATTTAAAATTGACTTTATTATTATTTGCATAATATTTCCCAACTTGAAACTACTAAAAAACCACCAGAATTAATGTTTAAAATACACTGAAATAGTTAAAGGATAATGTTTCAAAGTGTAAACAGAAGACAAGGACGTGAAGTACATGAAAACTGAATATCTACAATACTTATTCTGAAAGGTACCATTCTGTCCTTGCTCTTTGCTGAAATTATTTTTGAGCAAAGTGCTTCGAGTAAAGCAAATGACTATTTCATCACAGCTAATTCTCCACAGGAGTGGAAATGGTTTGTACTGCTTTATTACTGAGCATCACCTCTGAAATACTCTGCCTCATGACTGAGGTAGCGCATTCAAGTGATCTGGCACAATCACCCCTCACAATTGCCCACTGCCTTTTCTTTCCCAGGAGCTGCCAACTCTGGAACAAGAATTCAGTCAACCGTTTCACTCGTGCCACGTTAATTCTGCTGCTACTGAAGTGAAATCCCACGCAAGTTACCCTCCACGGGAGTCTAAAGATATGGTTTCCCAATCCAGCCCAGCTCACTCAAAGGGCAGCTACTGCCTGAAGGCACAGGACCCTCTGGGTCGAGCTGTATGACCATGTCTCACAGCCACACATCTGGCTTCAGACAGTGAGCCAATTCAGCAGGCTGATGCAGCAGAATGTTTGTTCCCTCTTCCAGCAATATTAAATTTTCTTTAACTCCCCAAAGTGGCTCACAACAAGATAAGACATGCAGGAGTGATGGAGTAATAGGGACAAAATCAGGTAAAGAGCAGGACCAGCCCACCTCATTGTGGCTAGCAGAAGACTGTTTCTCTGTTTACAACCAAGAGGATCCAATCCTGCACCCAAATCCAAGGCTCCAAGGAGAACCTCAGTGTAGAAGAGTCAGCCAAGCAATGGGCAAGACAGATCAAAGGAAAAAAGAAGAGAGGTAAGTGTGGCCAAGCAGCTCTGAACCTGCAGATGGAGATCACCTCTGCTGCACACCTCACAAGGTCCCCAGCACTCAATTAGGTAGTAGACAAGCAATTTAACTATTTTTAAGATGCTTTATGGACAGCTGTAAGATTTATAATCATAATTTAAAGTCTAAAGCAATCAAGTGCTAAATGTTTAACATAGTTCTGAGAGAGATACTGTCCCAAAGGATTCAGTTGCAGGTATGCAGGTGTGTCAGAATTAATTAAAAACATCTCTCTTCTGATGCAACAGAGTTAACAAAATTTCTTCAGGCTGAATTACACCTTCAATGAGTTTTTGAACTATCATCAAACCCTATGGACTAAATTATTTACTGGTGTAAACTACTGTAAAATCCATTTACTTTAATAAGCCAGTGCTAGTTTACATAAGATGAGAAAATAGTCTAAACTCACCACAGAGAAATCAATCCCTGTGTTAACTCTTTAGACCCACAGCCTTCCTGCTTCAACTCCCAGGCCTAGCAGAATTAGACAAAAATAATGTCAAATAAAGTATCTGCAGCAATGTGCAGGACAAACATGGATTCTGCAGACACTTTATAGCACCGTTTTTCAGAATACAGATCATCTGTTCACAGAATAACCACAGAAAAGCTTTAAGAAACTCATTCTAAAAAATCTTCACTTTAGTCTGCCTAAACTCATACCTGTATTTTAAAAAGATATTTCAAATAGAATCATATGTAATCTATCTCCCAGATGTAATTAACTTGTAGTTGGTTGGGTTTTTTTAAATTTTCTAATGAAAAATATTACTGAAAAAGAAACAAAAGGAAATTATTTAAAGAACACTTAAACAATCTCGTGCCCGGAACTGGTGACCCATATCCACAACAGCATGCAATGCCGGTATTCCGGAGATTCAAGCTATACAGAATGCCATGGTCATGGATAGAAAATTAATTACACAAGAATATACTTAACTACCAGATAATTTAGTGACAAAGGCTTAATAATTTAGGGACTTACAAGGCAGCAGTAACTACAGTTCTCTGCAAAACAGGATGTGTGTCAAAACATAATTCATATGAGACATACATGGTCCTACGTAAAAAGAAGTTTGCAAGCACAGCGACTTCTCTAAGCACAAAAGAAAAAAAAATAAATCAGTGCTAACCCAGCTTTAATATAAGAGTGAAAAGGTGCTTAAGAAACAATTAAAAACTTCCTAAATTAACCTTCTTGTACTCACTTCCCTTCTCCTCCAGATTTTAACTCTCCTCACTCACCCACACAGCAACAGGACTCCCAAGTTACCGCACATGTCAAATAACAAACATACAACTAAAACCCAGGAAAACACACAGCCTGACTTACACGTCTGTTCCTGGTTAAGTTTTAAGTTTCACAAGTGTGAAATTTCACAATTTTTGAACGAGGTTAGGAATAAATGATAATTTTAGTAAGTAATAATTGGAATTTGATAAATATATACAAGCTCACAGGATCAGACCCTCTCTGATGAAGTATGAGCAGGCAGCATGATAAAACAAAACAGCTATTAGACCATTTGCATCTAACTCCCCAAGTTTAAATACTTGTCTTTGTTCACTCACTGTTCCAGTTTATCTGAAAGGACCCTTCAAAAGACTATTCCAGAGAATGAAGCTGTTGGGAGACACTGACATTCAACATCTCCACTCCCACGTAAAAGGAATAGATGCAATATGTCAAAATCAGATGAGTAGAAAAATTTAAATACCCTCAGTGCTCCTCACATCGCCCCAAAAAATCAATCTTCACAACTCTGACATCCAGATACCAATCAGCAGAAAGTAAGTTCCAACAATTATAACAACAAGAGTAACAACACACCTAAATTTTACATAAGCTTGCTAAAACAAAATTAATCCAAAATTAATAGTATTTTCAGATGCTAACACATTTTGTACAAGTCTTCCCTGTAATCTTGAGGAAATACTAAACCAGTAACTAATGCTTAGGAAAATAATAGCACTCTCCTCATGGAGGAAAAGGAAAAGGACACCAAAAAAAGGGTATACTCCACTACAGCAGAACCAAAGTTAACTTGAAATCTTTTAATTTGTAAAAACCAGGAAGATTACAAAAGCCAAATAAAGTCTCTTTGCTGTTCAGCAATTCACACTGGAAAGCTAAAATCCTGTGAGTAATAGAAGAGTAATTTTAGTAATGTAAGAAAAGACAATATATGTTTGTGTATTTTAGAACTTCTTCACTGATTATGGAATAGGACATTCAGTATTATTTTCAATTTAGGCCTCAACATATGATAAAATGAATGACTTGGAATATTACAACAGATATTTTTGATCTTTGGGTTGTTTTTTTCTTTCTTTAAACACAAGTTCAGTGCTTTGAGTAATTAACTGCTTCATTCTCAAATAAAAGCACTGTCTTTTAATAATTAGAGCTAAGACAAAAACATATGGCATTTCACCCCCTTGGACAGTCTCAGTTTGACACTGTATCTTGAATAAAACTGCTTACAGCATGCTTATTTAGGTCGCAGTGTTCCATCGTATGTCAAAATGCACAGCTAGTGTTAAATGTAAGTATTTATGTAATGCTTTGTGTCAGAGACATCCAGAAACAATACAGCAATCTAAGATACATATAAACATTTACAAAACCACAAGAAATATTTGTAGTGAAGAGTTCTCCTGTTCCAGAATGCCAAGAAAGAGACACCAAAAAAGGAACAGTCAGATTGCTGAAGTGCTTTTCATATGTGGCTCAAAAAAACATCGAAGGAGAATGGAAAGAACTGTATTTCGTAGGATTAGTTGTGTGAGATGAACTGTTTCTTTATGTAAAGGAGTGAACAGCTAATCCTGCATTACTGTTTCACACTGTCATTTAAGTATTGACTCTTACAGTATTCCAAGGGTATCTTCTCAGAGGACAAGAGTATTTTATTTTTAGTGCAACAGAACCCTGCAACTTTTCTTCAAAAATCCTCAACTGCCTGGTGCAAAATCTCTTTTCTAGCAGCAGTTCATGCTGTTTAAACCTAAATCATTCAGTTCATCTGGGATGCAGATGGTGTAGAGTATCCACTCTGTATTAACAGCAATACATGTTTATTTCAAGCCTGTGCATAGCCCAAGATGTTTTAAAACACAACAAACGCCAACAATGAAGTGCACTTCAAACTACTGGCCTGCAAGATATATTACTTATTCACACACGACGACATTAATAAAGATAATAATAAAGAATTCTCCTGACTACTTTGTACAAGGTGCTCTACCTCCCTCTTCCCATCCCTGGCATCTCTGTCTGCCTGGTGCCAGCGGGGGGGTCCCTGGGTGGGCAGAAGGAGAGCAGAGTAAGCAGTGAGGAGGGCGCTGGGACAGACCTGGGGAGCTGCTGATGCGCGACTACGGTAGGAAATGCCGCCATCGCTCAGGTCCACACAAAACGCCTCAAGTGGAGTCTGGATGTTTGCTGGATATTTTTAGTTTGGTCTTAAAGTGAACAGCATCATTTCTCTGCAGTTCAACTGGCAAAAACTAAAATCAAGATGGTATTTTTATTCTATGGCTTTCTTCCCAAGTTTATTATTTAAACATGAGAGTACTTTATAAATTAAACGGGGAAAAAAAAAAATCTTAGTATTATAGCAAATAGTTTACAAATTGCAGCAATAAGTATATACATAATCCCAACTGAAAAATGCTTTGGACACATGAAACATAAGTAGATTGATTCAAAAAAAAGTCAAATTATTTCCTTCAGGAAACAAAGCATTCAACTTAAAGTTTCATAATAAATCATTCACACTATCAATTGAGCCATAAAAATTTAGACTCCTCCCTTCCAACCTAGGTAACGTTTACTCAACATTTTGTGATAGACATATAAAAAAAATGTACTACCCATATATGCATATGTGTATGTATGTACATACATACACAGAACTACTCCAAGTTTGTAAAACAAAATACAGTTCAACTATTCTTTGTTAAAAATAACAAATGCTGACTTGGAAATACTGGATATGCAAAGCTACTTTTGGAAAGCAAGATTTCTGAATCTTGGTCTCAAAAGTAACTTCATGTACATATCCCTTTAATTTTCAAGGGGCTTTCCAGTACTTTGTGTTCTCATTATATCCTTCACATTGTACATTAATTTTACTGAAAAAAGCAGTTTTGACACAACACTGAATACATTCTGTTTGCTATTCTGAGGTTTACCAAATTATATGTTTTATTACTCTGAAACCTAAACAGTTGATGTAGTCCTAAAATGACTAAATGCCCAAGGGCACTGTTAAACCCAAACCTGCCACTAACAATTGCTTCCATCAATATGATGTCAGGAGGCATTTCCAGCCCTGCATCTCAGTGCAAGTCTCCTGTGTATTTAATTCTCTACAGCTGAAGAAAATGAAAGCCAAGTGCAATAAACTGATTACATATGATTAATGCTGATTAATGGAGAATGACGACATTTTACATGCAGCATTCAGTAAATTCAAAATGTTGTTCAAAAGGATCTTTAAACAGGAGGCATGATAATTCATTACTTCCGTCACAATCACCACAAGCTCCAATAACCAAGGAAGGCATGGAACAAAATACACACTATTTAATCAGAAAGTTAAGGTACAGTTACAGCAGAATAATGACAATCATTCACTAAACGCAGCCTACATTTCCAGGAAAGTCCTTTTAGAGACCCACCTTACATCCAAACATTAAAGATATTGTGTTGTTGGTACATGCTACTTTACAGTGGCATAGCATTGGAGAAAAACAATCCAAGTTTTTTATGCTAGGAGACATTTTTTCAGACCCTGTGCACTTCAATCGATCCGTGATTGAGATTCCAGAAAAATGCCTCTGTAAGCGCTGCTTGCTGCCTGTCTTTGACATTTAATCTAGGTCCATAGCATTCAAAAATAAGCCTTTATATAAATAGGTTGAATCCTTCAGGAAAGAACTTTGCCGCACGTTAGAAACCAGATCTTTCGAAAAAAGCAAAGAAAAAATCCCGTGTCCATTTTTAAAATGTTCAGAGTCAGCCTTGTGGTTAATGACGTTCGGCGTCAGCTTGAAGTGACAACTGTCCCTCGGCCCGAAGTCACACTCGGATCCTCTCCGCCAGAGCCCAGGGTCGGCTCCACCGAGGCAGCTCCACCTGCTGCAGTGCCGGGCTCCGCTCTCTCCTCCTCCACGCAAACAGAAGCCACTCGGGTCGGGCAGAGCCCCCAACGCTCGGTGGGGTGTGCGTGTGTGTGTGTGCGTGTGTGCCGGCTGCCGAGGGGAGGGGCGAGATGCTGCAGCGCGGGGGGGACTCACCGCACGGCCCGGCCCGGCGGCGAGAGAAAGCGGGCGCTGCCCGCAAGGTGCTTTCGCACTGCACCAAGGGGCATGTGAACCCCCCCCACCCCCCCCGCCATCGGCTGGGACTCGGCATCAAACCGGGGAACTTGGAAGCTTCGCAAGCGGGGAATTTGCCGAGCTGCAGTTGACCCAAGCTTTTTCAAGGAAACGTCAGCAGAGCGCAAAAATGAAGGGCTACGGGATATTTAATCCTCGTTTTCAAGCATTAAAAATTCAAGGTTATTTGAGCCGTTGAAAAACGTTCTTTAATGCTGAGTAAAACTCCTAATGGGCTACAAAAGCATTACAGTATCAGCTACAGAAATGCATGAATATTCTCCAACTTCAGCACACAATGAAATCGGAAGCTGCTATTTTTGTCTCTAGGAAGTCATGAATAATCTGGACTACACATCAATTTGGTTAGGAGGCTCTCTCAGTAAAATACTTCATTTCAAGCAACTGTACCCATGAACATTTAAATAAAACAGTTTGAAGAAGAAAGCTTTTTTCCTTAGAACCAAAGTAAAGGCGGCCATGGTCTCCCTAATATTTGTTGTTCTTTGTTTTGTGCTAACAAGTCTTAAGACAGAAAATTATTTTAAAAATGGCTAATTTCGGGTCCTTTTTTGTTTGTTTTGCATTCAAGCCCTATAAGGATTGCAAACTTTATTGTATTTTTAAAAAGTACAGTGGTCGCTATAGGTTTTTACTGTATTTACATATTTTAACAAATAGCATTACAAAATTTGACCAAAACCACATCCTCTGCGATTTCTCTACTCTTACACCATAAGCTAACAAACCTGTACAAAAAGCTTCAATGAAATAATGTTAAGCCATCACTTCTATTGTTAATTGTACTGAACAGTATTGTAAAAAAGAATTTAAAACTTCCAGAGAAGTCTTGTTACATCCCTCCTCTGTAGGATGTGAATGCTGACCTGAGTTTCCACCTGCAGCAGCCTTCTGTCATCTTCCTTCTACTTCACCTGGTTTACCTGATAAGCACCCCTTGAGGAAGAAAGTTCCATGTAGTGTAAAATCAGCATCCACACTCACCGCTTCGAAATGAGTAACATCATGAATTATATTGAGACAGTCATCTTGATATAAATGTGCAGATTGATGAAACCAAAACTGAGGCAGGATGTCTGGAGAAAAATGTGTAACTCGGCCCACGGTAAACCTCAAAATAAACTTCATTTGCATGAGGACCTCTTTCCTGGTAGAATATCCAAGGACTAGTATTTCCATCCTAACAGGCATAGTTTTATTTCCACCACATGCCAGGACCTACGATTTTTTACCAAATAGCCTTAGACATATTTTCCCACAGTAGGTCATCTTCTGCATGCAAGTACAGGGGCAACAGGGGCAGGACCAAAGAAAAAAAATCTCTAACACTCTGCTTCATCATCATGGAAAAAGAATCAAAAACCATAAATAACAAAACAAAAAAAAAAAGCTTTCTTTGTTTAGGTAAATTAGGTTAAGTTTTTTCTTGCAATAACTTTCAAATCCAAGAGTAGCTCAAAGTAAAAGAGAAAGATGACAGAAACTAAAACTCCCTTTATTTTCCTTCAGCTGGCTGGGGGTCACAGCGTACACTCTCGTCTGAAGAAATAAGGCAAAGCACAACTGAGCACATACTCAAGCACCACAGATCAAAAAGGAAAAAATAAACAAGGGGAAGGAAACAGTCAGACTACTATCTCTGACCAAAAAGAACACAAGATGTTCCTATCCCACAAAACCATCTTTTCTATGCACCAGATCAACAATCTATCTTACTTCCATACCTCTAATTCCATTGTAATAATATAATTTCTCACAAAAATAATACACAGTCAAATGCATGGCAATTTCATGACAACAAATAAAGTCAAAGAGCCAAAAGCAGTTCTTGAATGTTGCAGAAATAGCTTTTTGTGATGCAGAAAATATAAGCTCTAATGTGCCATGGGCATAGAAGAATCAATAAGAGGAGGAAGATATAGGCTACACATCTACAAAGGATTCCATCAGTAAGATACAATAAAGAAGAGAAAGCTTAAGTAACTTCAGGCAATTACATCTAGATTGTTGATGACTGCTACATAAAACATCCAAATCTTTCAGATATATATTTGCAGCTGTAAACAAATAAATTGGTTACACTGCAAAATCGTGTTCGTCTTTATACAAGAAGAAGGAACTTTTTACACATCTTGCTGTGTATTTAAGCTTCTATAATTAAAATATATCCCTATATATTTGCTGACTAAATACAGAGATTTAACTCTAATGAAGGTTACTGGTAGATTTCAAGACACAGTGCCAGGACTTCATCTAATGCTGCCATATATAAACAGTGAAGAAAACATCAACACTTATTGAATACAGAAAAGCTAAACCTTAAGTTTTCTTCTCGCACAGGATGCTTTCACCTGACATTATACAAATTTAAAAGACAGTTATAAACAGAATAATCTAAAGAAATCAATTGAAAACTTCTAAAAACTCACGTTTAGTCAAAAGTGTTATCAGTAAGTGATTTTTTAAAACACATCCTTATGAAAACATTACATAAAATAAATCACACTTATTTCAAGTTTTGATTGAATGTTTACTTGGCAATAACCCATCTCTATGTATGGCTCCCATGTACACAATAAAAATATCAACATCATTAAGATTTTTAATTAGTGAGCAAGCTCCTACTTCCAGGTCTCCCCAAGCAGTATGAACACCAGATAGAGAGAAACAGGAGTTATGCAGCATCAAAAAAACCCACTACAGTGTTTTCAGAAACTTAACATTTCTGTTGAGCACTTGCCAACTACTCTTGATTGAACACATATTGGTACGTGCAACAATATCCTCGTGCAACACAGGTTAGGAAATGACAAGCTCATAGGGAGTAAGACCTGGAGCTTTTAATGAAATAAGTGAAGGTCTAACTGGACAAATGTACCAAGTGTTCAGCCTGCCAAACTGAAGAGGAAAAGGCTACAGTACCCTTCATGTCCCTACAGATAGAACATTTCCCTTCAGTATCACTGTAGGCACCTGTCAAGCTGGTGGGACTTGTTTAGATCTCTCTTCCCCAGAAGCTTTATCTGCTATACTTCTAAGATACTTAACACAATCCAAATTAAAAAAAAAAAAAACACAAACAAAAGAACCCACTAAATCAACAAAACAACCTTATTTTAACTTCTGCTTTGCATAATCTTAGTCTGTATGGCCTTGAAAGACTACAGAGAATTCCAAAATTAGTCTCTATATAGAAGCCTGGATACTGGTTTAAGATTTCCTCATATTAGAGAGCTCTAACATAATGGCTCTAATGATTCCTTACTCAGTAATTAGTGATTTTATAAGCATGTCCTACAAGGTAAATGAAATTTGAACACTAATTTCATAACAACCGAGGTCTGGTGCAAACTGCATCCATTAACACCCATGAAGCTCTCTTTGGCTTTGCAGTTCTTGCTCCCCAAAGTATCAGATGACTATCAAAGCTAATTTTGAGAAAGGAGACAGAAAATAGTATATTGCTTGCTCCTGCATGCTCCTTAATTGCCAGAAAAATCATTTGCACAGAGCTTTCAGGCAAACCAGTGTATTTACTGAAAACACTATCAGCTGAAAATTCCACTTCTAAAGGGCATCTCTAACAGGTATCCCTACCTTCGAAGCATTATTTTGTGACCTTGCAGGTAAATCTATCTGCAGGAGTTAAACCAGGAGCCCCCGTTGCACCTTCAGTTCAGAATGCTGATGTGCATCTGTCCTTTTAAAGCATTTTAGTAGTCTCATACACATTTGCAGTGCCCCCTCAATCTGACCCATATGTGTCGAAAATAATCATCACTGAACTCTCAAAAGATTGAGAGAATCATTTCTAGGAAAATTAACAGATTAGACATACATCTGCCCATACCTTCAGTTTGCAAAATCTTTAATACTATAGCCCGATCAACTTCAGAAGAAAGGGGAAATATTACTTTGGAAAAAGGAAATTGATTAATAGTTGCATTTTTAAAATTTGCCCCGCAATGGCATTTAAGACCAGAACAAGTCCTATGAATAGAAACTTTTCAGTAGGTGTTTGTGATTTTTCTCCCAGTTTATTCCAAGTCTTAAACTGTTAAGTATAAGACAGATCTGGGACATCGCTCCAATGAGGTCCTTCATAAACCTTGATAAGTCAAGCCAAAAACCAGACAAGATTGTTTTCCTTTCCAACTGAGTGACCACCATTATGGGCATTTTCATAAACTTGCCTTTGGAGTTCTCTTCAGCCCAGAATAGATGAGGAAAATACAATACCATATCAGAGAAGGAACCCAGAGGTGTCTTGTGTTACGATGTCCTCTATATGCAAAAATAATCAGGTTTCAAAATACAATCTGCAAAATCATGAGAGACTGAAGAGTGTTCAGATGCAAAACTTCACAAAAAAACAGTCCTTCCTGACAATTACCATTGGATAGATGTCCTACGTACTCAAAGTGTGATATCAAAAGGTATTTAATCATATCATTCAGGTGTCAACCGCTGCCTCTTCGCAATTCTAATACTACAGGTTAATTTCAGCCAAATTTACTGTAGGGATAGAGGTCTCTGAGGGTATCAACCATTTGCAAGCTTCTTACAAAGAGGTAGCAGGCAGAAATCCCCACCAAAGAACAGGGGAGAGGAACAGGGGAAGGTCTGCCTAAGCAATAATGGGCAGAATTTATATGAGTGAGATATTAAGAATATCAAAGGAGGGGGAAATATAGTAAGATGTTCTATAGTAGCTTATATTAAAATAGTAGCACACCTTGACAAAAAGCTGTAGGAAATCATGTTTTGTAAGGCAGGTATGAGACCATCTCACGTTTTGGAATTTAAAAGGCCCAGAGTGGAATCTTTTCCCCTTCTTCTGATGTTTTGAAAGTATTTCAGCACTACTGGAATGCCTTTACATCTTTAGTTTCCACACAAAAAAATACTGAGAATTAGAGAGAGGTTACAGAAATAACATATGTATGAAATACATAGTATGGCTACTATGAAATCCAAAATCCAATATTACTTTTTCCTAGCTGGAGACCACCAGAATCAGAACATCTTCAAAACAGACTGGGAAAGAACTGAAAATAAACGGTTCCTTTTGCAAGACTTCAAATTTGACCCAATAAAGAGAATGTAAATGCCGCAGATAGACTGAAGTGTACCTGACCTCCTCTGTTAAATTCACTGCAGAAAATTAATTTCATTGTATTGGTATTATGGGGGGGGGGGGGGGGGAAGAAAAGGTNNGGGGGGGGGGGGGGGGGGGGGGGGGGGAAGTAAAGTGTGACTGTATTCTGAATAGACTGTACTGTGACTAGACTATAACTCAACAAGGAAGTCCCTAAAATCAAGAAGTACTACATTACTTCAAACATATTTAACAAGCCTGGAAACAGTCTGTGGTGGGCTGACCCTGGATGGCAGGTAAGCACCAATGCAGTCACTTGCTTACTCCCCCCTAGAGGGATAAAGAGGAAAATAAGAAAGGCAAAAGCAAAGGGAGAAAAACCTCATGTGAGGGGAAGTGAAGGGAAAAAAACCCAACCACACATACATGTGATACAAGCCAAATCACTAACCACCTCCCACCAGCAGACTGATGGCCAACCTGAGAACAGCTACTTTAGAAATACTTCCCCCCAGTTATATTGCTGAGCATGATGCTAAAATTTTTTCAGTCAGTTTGGGTCTGATGCTCCAGCTGTGTCCCCTCATGACTTCTTGCCCACCCTCAGCCTACTTGCTAGAGTAGTAGAGAGAAACAGAGAAGACCTTTACAGTGAGTGAGCACTATTCAGCAACAGCTAAAACATTAGTGTGTTAATCAACAGTTTGTCACAATCTAAATTACAGCACCATATGGGCTCCTGTGAAGAAAATTAACTCCATCCCAGACAAACTCAGTACCAGCCTGACCTGAGAAGTCCTTTACAATTAAGAACTGCAAGATCTTTGCATTCAGAAACATTGCTGAGATCACTCTTAAAAGAGAAAGATGTGATTATTCTAAAGTTGCTTTTGAAGTGCTGCACCCATCTGTCCACAGAGGAGAAAAAAATGTATATATGTGAGCCCAGATAGTTCCATCCAACTCTCAAAAAGATTACTAATGAACAAGACACTGAATCCCAAAGATAATGGGCTCTTACAGTTTATCAGTTTTAAGTAACAGACGTTCTGAGAGACTCAAAAACGTTTTGCTCTTGTTTTATCCCTTCCCCACAGCCTCAATGAAGCTTCCACCCAGTTTGTATTTCAAGTGGATGGACCACTCCAGTGGTAAAGATTAATAGCCAAGTGAGGTTATACTTTCAAGGCTATACTCCATGGGAAAGACTGAGTCCAGGAGGGTGTGATTAGCTGGGACTGCTCTCCCCGGTGTAAAGACCAGGCTGGAGAAAGGATCTAGTTTGTCACTCTGGATTGTTCCCTGTAGGACCAGGCTGACTAGGCTAAGTCTATCCTCCAAAACTTCATTTTCCTTATCCATCTATTGGGCTGAGACAGAAGGCTAGTTTGATTCAGACTGTCATGCAAGAATTACTGAATGTGCATAGGAGGAAAGGGAGACAACGCCTTCAAGGTTGTCTTCAGCTACTGAGAGACTGCTTTTGGGGCAGCAGTTTTCAGCAGTGGAATACCTTTTAAATGGTCAATAGCCAAGAAGAGTAGCTTTGCTGCTGAATAACTCTCAAAGTATTAATCAAGCATCTACTCTTCCCCTGGAAAAATAAGGGCACATAGACAAAAAAAAAATAGTGAAAATGAGGGAGAGGAAATACACTAGTAATACAAGTCTTTTATCTGGTGAAGCCCTATACTACTCCAGATTCATTTCAATAACCATTCATGCTTCCTTAACACAACATCAAGAAGACACTGTGATTTGACATGTTTCTGCTCTATTGCTTTGATGTAGCACCAGAGTAGAGGCCAAGAGCCTCTCTCATAGCCAGTGGACATGAAGTGCTTGCACAAGACCAGTAACCGTGTTTGTTCCTTTCTTCCCCACTGCAGACAGCGAGAAGGTTGCTCCAAGAGACAAACACAAATCAGTCCTCCAGTCCCACCGCTTTAAACATATTGTGAACAGACCATGTCTGAATTATAAAATAGTTTACTGAGAGCAGGACAGAATCTAGGCAGCAATATTCTTCTGTAGGCACTGTAGTATCTGCCACATGCTTTTAAGTACACAGAGGACTGTCACTAGGTTCTATAAAACAACTGTTTTCAAAAAGACTTCTTCGTGCCATAAAGTTGGTGCAATTGTTTCAAGGGGAAATTCCCATAGTATATTTCCTGTCATTCAATAGATTTGAACATATCAAAATCAGAGATGACTCCTTCCTCTAAAAGGGAAAAGATTCATAATGCTACTATTCAAATCCAATAAATAAAAGAATTTTCTAGACTACAGTTTCAATTCATTGCAACTCCATCACTTTCTCAATCTTAAAATGCAAATCCTCTTACAAGAACAAAGATTGCCATCTCGGTCCAGATGGGAAGGATACTGGCAATTTACGCTTTGTTATTAACTAAAAACAGATAAAGAAGGCTGTTCTTGACTCCAGGCCACTGACCCTCCTGCCATTTTCTGGGAACCCAAAAGGGGAGTGTTGCAGTAAGACAGAAAACGGACAGGCAGGCAAAGACCAAGCTTTGAAAGGCTTTAGACAGAGCCTCTTGAAGCTTTCTCACCTGGGAGTTAAGGCATAACACATACAAATATTAAATCATAGTTTTTAATCTTAGTAATACATTTGGAACATTAGCTTAAATCAAACTTAACTTTGGTTTAGATTTGTATCTACTGTTTATGAAGCCAACTTCCAAAATACTCATCTTAGACTCAATCCTACTGATTGACCCCAGAGCCTCTGCATATTAAAACATTTTTCTAAAGCACAATACTTCATCAGGAATCTAGGGCAGTGCACGCACCAGTCCTTAAGAAATACCAGCAGCTGTTGGCAAACTAATTGCACAGCTCTTCAAAACTGAGTATTTCTTCTTAATACCTTGCTTATGTACCTTGCTACAGAAAATAGTGCCCTACTTCAGCTTTGAAATCACTTCAGAGTTAGGACTCAAATAACTGAGTGAATGTGACAGCATGTTATAGCAAATGTAGGTCATTCTCCCCTTCCCTCTCCCCTCTGTTGGCTTTTAAAGACCTAGAAAATAGTACCTTAACTAAGAAGATAGAGGAGTTTTTAAACCACAAAGTGGAGGAAAGCTATTAGCTCAGAAGAATGGAGTTCCAATTTTCAAAAATGAAACCTGGATAAGACCAGAAAGTATTATTTCTCTGTATAATTTTGAGGTGTTCATAAATCTTGCACATTGAAAATATTTCTGATCATCTCATGTGAGAAAAGTAGCAGCAAAAAAAATATCGAAAAAGCACAGAGAACAGCAAGATTAAAGATACTCGGTGGGTTCCGTTTGAGAAGATTGAACTGACAAAGCTCTTCACCTTATAAAGAAAGCAGGAGAATAGGAACATGATATGACATCTTTAAAGACATTAATGGCATTTTAAAAAAGCATTTAAAAGCGATTACTAACTATTTAAGACAACACAACAGGCATTAGCAGGCAATTAAATTATCTAGCAGATGTTTTAAAGCAAACAAAAGAAACTACTGAGAATTTATTGCCAAGGACATCAAATATTCAAAAAGGAACTACAAAATAGTAAATCAAATGTAAACCAAGGTCTAATAAAAATGTCCAAGTGTAATCACTATCTCAGGAAATCTTTAAGAAGCTGCCTGATGGAGTGGGACAACAACTGCAGTGAGCACCTGTCCCTTTATTTACAGCATGAAACTCAGAGTCCTGGACTACATGAAATTTTGTGTCTCATGTTATACGTGTTTTTTCTATACATGACACTCTCCTCAGTTCCTGTGCACCAAATATTTAGCAGAAATGAAGAACTCTGCATTATAATTATTTTGCCAAAATAATTTCTTTTTAGTCGTTAACCAGAGATGTTTATATCTGAAGGTGACCTCAGGTAGTACACAAGAATCATGTCTCACACAAACCTAACAGAGAAAGGATTTTTTTTATAGGAGTATGAGCACTTGAAACTTAGGAAGCAGAAGAGCACTTTTCTTCCTCTCTCTCCACTCCCCCCGTTGAATGTGACCCATCAATAAAGCATTCAGGTCACAACAAAGCAAATTTCAGTTTCTTTCACTTCGGTTCTTATGCCACTACAACCACTGAAAAGAGGCTGTGTGAAGCAACCAAGGAATTCAAAGATACTAACTTTATTTTAGGTAAGATGTTACAAAAAAATATTTCAAGAGCAACTTTGAACCTGGAAAACTCATGTCCAGCCGAGTCCGATAATTTTATTTTCAAACTGTATTTCCAACTCTAGTCAAAGTGATCTTATTAATGCTTGGCATTTGAGTGTAACCATGAAAGTCAAGATGCAAGAAAGACTTCTGTCAACTAAACCAGTGCTGAGAGAGAAAGAAAAATAAAAGTAGTTTGTTTGAAGCATATTTTGAACTTGTACAAGCTGTTATGAAATCAGCTAAGACTAAATTTCTGCAAATTCTGCTACATATTGCCCAAAATTAGCACAAGGTACAACAACTAAACAGGAAGCAGTGAAGAGGATGAAAAGCATTGCTGCACATGAGAGAAGTGGAATATATCAGTGGCTTCTAGAGAACAGTCCAACATTAAGGAAAGCAGAAAGGGCTAACCAAGGCATAATTATTGCCACATAGATTATAGGCAGCAGCACACTCAGCCCTTTTAGCAAGACCACATCAGTTGGAGAGTAGTTAGTTCAAGATGGGAGAGACCTTTGCCAACTGAACTCAAACTTAACTTTTGGTTCATGGCATTTGACAGCTCTTCATTTTTAAAGAGTATTTGTACTCTGAATCACCTACTGCTGACAGAACATTAGAAGCTCAGATCAAGTTAAGGCTTCCCCTGGGTGTCTGGAGTATTGGTTAGAGATGCTAAAACAATGAACAGGAACAACAGAAGTGAAAGGGGAAAAAAATTATACAAGGTTTAACACACTTGTGCACTATAGTGTCCACATAAGCCTTACTACACAAAAGGCAGATTAGATGGTTTTCACATTTCTAGTATCTTTATTTAATGTTATAAGGGAAGTCATCTTACAGAGTTGAAGATGCTTTCACAGTACTTGGGTTGCTGAGGACATGCAAATTTACATTAAGAAAGGAAAAGGATATAAACAGTACATGCCAAAGTTTGCAAAGTTGCCAGTTCCCATATTACAAGAAATTACTACCTAGGCTAATGGGGGCTGAGGTAATCTAATTTTAACAAAAATAACCATGCACATATTTTTTGTGGTGGCTGTGGAAGAGATATTAAATGTATAAAGGAATTTCCAAAATAATATAGGAATATAAAAAACATACAGTATCAACCAAGATTTTACAGCTTCATGATCAGTAATCTAACAACTTAATTCTAGTTCTGTAACCTGCAGGCTAATACTACAATTCATTGATCTGCCGTACCTTTTTAAAGGACCTCTTCACATATTTCAAATCTTGGAGGGCTGAGAAAGCCTTACCAAGTTCTCTGAAGTGTAGAGACCCACATTGTCTCGATTTTGTTAATCTGAGAAAAACATTTTATAAACGGTAGAGGGCAGCATTTCTCTTCTTCCACTCAAAAGCATTTCTCTGCTTGCTAATAGCAGAATTTAAAGATAAGGATGTAAAACACAAGTCTATAGAAAATTATATTCCTTTTTCCAAACTCTTTACAGAAATACACTCCAAAGCCTACAAACACAAACTAAAAAAACACCCATTGTGATATCCATGCATCAGAATTGAAGCAAAGACAAAACTAGAGAAAACAAAAGTTGATTTTGCCGGAAAGTTTTTCATTTCCTTCAGTATAGTCACAATCTGTTAACAAAGTTGTTCCAACTCACTGCACTGCTGAATTGATGCACAAAAACTCATTTTTATTTTATTCTTTGAAGGAATATGTGAAAAAACATTTTGATTAATGGAAGGAAAAAGTAAAGGACTTTAGATTGCCAGTGAGTACTCAGGAAGTTGAAACAATTCTATTTTGAAATTAACTTTCCTGTTTAACATTATCATATATGTACTTATACAATCCTTGTGACAGAAGTGTTATATTAGAATAAGCTACAAATAGCACTTACATGATTCTAGATGAGTAACAATCCTCATTTTTGGATCCAACCCAATCTGATGCTTTTCCTTCAAAATTATACAAAGTGAGAATGATTTTTCTGCTAGCTCTCGCAAACTACCTAAGCCTTTAATAAATAACTTGACATGATCTTTAAAATCATCCAGTGACATCATAATGAACTTGTGTTATCTACATTATTGTTATAAAAGGCTTATTGAACCAATTGCTTTATCAGCAAGGAACCTTTTGATTTTCAGCCTTCATTTATTTCAGATTAACTCTTATTGTTCCCTTTTCAATATATTCTCATTTGAAAAGTCATTCCCAGCTTTTGATTTTGGAAAAACATTCCCTATGTCATCAAGACAAGCTCTTCCAGCTTTCCCCCCAGACAGCACTCCTTTCGCCGCCCTAACAGTAGTTCCAGCCCTGTATGTACAATTTGAAGTGGTGCTTACATATCTCCACCTCCTCCAAATATCCCGATTGGATACAAAGAGCATTTCAAATCAATCAAAATAAGATCAGAAATAAGAGTTATAAAGGCCATGCTGCTTCTAGCCCAACTTCAAACTCTTCTCCAGTCACCTGAATTCCAGTTACTTGCATAAAACCAGTTGTGTACATTTGATCCTGTAAATAATCACCATTAGGAAGTGAGGAAATAGAAAAATTGATGCATTTCTCACTATACAAGAGATTATGCTTATTTCCAGGAAATTTTCTACACTCAGCTTTTAAGATGCATTTATTGATAATGGGTCAATAAGATAATCATTCTTCACCTTAACTGAAATTTTTACAGCATATAAAAGGTCAAACTTCAACAAAACACCCCAATGGCTAGCTAAGGTATTCCCCAGCCAAAGGGAAGTCATGAGTGTACAAAAGTGAAAGGTCATCTTTTTATTACAACAGAAAAATGGACCAAGTTCATCATTATAACACTCCAAGTGCATGAATGCAAGGAGTATGACTGTTCTCAGTTCCAGATTCACTGCTACCACATTAGGCAATCCACCACCCAGTTGTGAGAGCCCAAAGCAGAAGAGCCTTTGTAATCTGCTTCAGAGAAAAACTCTGGAGCTTGAGCTATGCCACGTGCACATCATCTACCACACACACAACATGCAAACAAAGCATTCCTCAGTGGTGGTGTCTTCACCAGGTAACAAGGCATTCCAAACGTGAGTGGCTAAATGCAACTATCACACCAATTAATTTTTTCAATAGGAAAGAAAGAAGAGGCCACAGAGGAATGAAAATTCACTGTGATGGAGTGCTCTATCCCAATAGCACATTTTAGAGAAACTTGAATGGTGTCTGGCACACTTGGCCTTGCCGAGATAAGGAAGGAGCAAAAATGCCCTCAATATGTATTATATGTGGGCATAAGTAAAGCCACTGTTAGAGGATACACAAAGACCAAAAGAAGGAACTAATTATTGTTCTCATGTTTTCACACATGAGGGGAGGGAATAATTTTTCCAGGCAATATGGGTTTGTCACTAAAATACCCAAAAAGACTGTTCATTCTCTGTTGGGCATTTAGATGAGTTGAGAAAATGCTGATTATTCCTACCCACGTTGACCTTTAAGACAGCAGCCCTCAGTTACACTTCTACTATGTATTAGAATTTCATTAAAGCACAGCCTTCCCTCATCCAAACCCAAGATGCAGCAGCATATGGTCTTCAAAGAACCATCTCTTTAAAAATACAAACACAAAAACAACAACAAAAAAAACACCAAAAACCACAATAGAACCAAACAAGGCTGTATATCACTTAAACAGTGATAGTCTTCACCTGAGGACATCTTCAATGCTTTACTTTTTTTGGTCTGGTAAATACCAGACCTAGCAATAGGATTCTAGTGATGCTATTAGCACTTATGAAAGTATGAGTAATACCCACTGACAATAAGTCAGGCAATGATTAAGCCTTGAATAAACTGTAAAACCACCTCATGTTAACAAAGCTTTAGTGCAACTTACTGCATTCACAAAAGAAGTGATCAAGCCCCAGGCTGGCTACTAAAACCAAAGCCTAGTGGCATAGCAGATAGTCAGCCAGTGAGCTCAGCCATCCTGAAATCTCACTTCAAGTAAGAGAGGAAGCCTTCTGGGTTTTTTGCCATCAAGAATTCTAAATACCTCTGCCTACTGAAGGAATCATGTTGGATACCATATGTCCAACTACGAACAACCCTACATTTATTCACCCACTGTTTTCTCCCACTGTTTTCATTACAACATGAATCTATGCCAGAGCTGTTCACTCTGAGGGTCCAGTTTCAAAGAGAACAAACATTTTGATTCTGCTGAAGAGAGAATCACTGCACTCTACCCCTTCTCCTTCCGAAAGTGCTGAGCTGCTAAGTCTTATCATTTTATTTGCCTTTTCAGAGGCAGCCAAGTCAATTTAGCTGCTCAATACTGTCCAACTCTCCATCCCAGCAGCTACCTTTTCCATGAGCTGCTTTCATTCACTACACAGCAGAAATGGATGCACCAGGTTCTTAGTAGATGAGCAGTGGGGGAAAGGAGGTAGAAGCACCCTCAGCAGCAGCAACTCAATAGATCAGTTCACTGTTATACATGAAGCCACAGATCCAATTCTTCTCCCACAGTAAATACGCAGTGCAAAACTGATCAACAACAACAACAAATGCTTCACTGCTCTGCTCCTGTAAATCCTACCTGGAAAATTACTCCAGTTATGATCATCAGCTTCTCTGAAATCAACTCACACAGTTCCAGGAGGGCAAAAGGAATTGTGAAAATGCTTTGTATGAGTCTTATTTATAGGATTGGTTTCAGAAAGTTATTCATTACTGTTGTATTCAGCATCTCCTCCGATCTAAATATATTCCACATCATGGTCAGTACACAAGTTGAATTATACAACTGCTGGAAATATTTCTATTTTACAGGCATTTGTTTTTTCCGCTCTTCAATCAGTTCCTTAACCAAACATGCTCAGAACTGGTGCAATAACCAAATATAAGTAATTTGTCACCTATTTGTAGTATTAACTAGCAGCTTTTACTTTTAAAACAGGAGAGAAAATAAGTATCAAATTAAGTACAAGCACACAACACTCAAGAATTTCATGTAAGACTCACGAGCACCATATGGGTATTTGGAAGTATGTGATCCAACTATCTAGTTTTGTCAAGAACACAAGCTCTAACAAATAGAAACTTCACTGCTGCCTCTTCCTGAAAAACAACATCATTCTAATAACTTTCAGTGTATCAATGGTGTGACTCATACTTGCAGTCATTTAGAAAGAGCAAGCAAACACATGCGAACTGAGGGTCCAGTTTCCCTCAAGAAAAGATTCCCTGTACATGAAGCACACGGCACAGATCTGTATCTGTGTTTTGTATTTTATGTGTATTTTAGTGAGACTACACAATCTATGTAAGAAAAAGTCAAAGATTACTATGGAGCAATTGCTTCTGGATCAGGAAGTCCTCAAGTCCTGAACTGTTGGTGGCTGAGAGAATATCAAATAACATGTTAAGAGAAAGGTAAGTCTGAATTTAAGAGAATCCCCTTAAAAAGAAGTTAAATGCAGAAAGGTTATTATATCTTGTAATCGACACATAGTAAGAACTTAAACTGTTACTAATGTTTTGCCTTCAGTTATTTGAGAAATAGTCTATTTTCTCAGGCTTTCTTAATATTGCTTGTCAGATTTTGTATGTCAGGTCCCTTTCTCATTTCCATTACCATCACTCTCCGCCACCCTCAATTTCTTTGTCACTCTTGGTGTCCTTCCTCATCTTTAAACCTATTCATCTTCAAAACTCAGACAAGCTACCTCCAGTTCCATCTATGAAATCCAAAATACAGTACTGAAGTTCTCCAGCTCTACAACTTCTGGATCTCACCAACCTCATGCTATCTTGTGATGCAAAAGGCTTCTTTATTTGCCACGTAGGGCTTAGAAGTATGTCCCCTTGCCAAAAACCTTCTATGTGTTAAAGCTTCAAACTTTTAAAAAGCTTGTTCATGACCACAAATACACCCAGTTGGGACATGATTTCTCCTGGTACGACCACAAGATCAGTACTCCCTGCTTGTATTACTCATTGTTTTTATCGAACACCCTTTAAACCCACCTATGACATATATTACTCACACTCATGGTCTCACACCAAGCAACTTCTGCATCAAGTTTACAAATAAAGGCTTAGATTTTAATTGTATCCATTTTCACATAATTGTCTTCATCACGTTTTATTTGTTACCAACATCAGAGTTTTTAGTTGCATTGTATTGTAACCTCTCTTTATGCTTTTTCAAACATTTTTTATATCATATATGGAATATAGAAACAAGTACTACAGTAGAGAGCCACCAAGATAGTCAAGTGGTTGAAGCACAATGAAGAAAGCTTCAAGGAACTGGGTTCATTCAGCTTGGAGAAGAGAAGGCTTTCCAGGAGCTAGAAGAACCTCAGAGGAGGTTACCAAGAAAACAAAGCTTGGCCCTTGTTGTGTACAGCAGGAGAGACAACATTAAACTAAGACAGGACGAGGGGGTTTACAAGACCTAAGCAAAGCCTTAAGTAACCTGGTCTGGATTTAATGCTGACCCTGCTTTAAGCAGGTAGTTGGACTAGACCACCTCCAATGAAAGGGATTCTGTCATTCCCTTTTGCGCTTGCAACTGGCAGGTAAGGAGGCACAATTCACTTAAGTTGAGGAAAATGCCAAAAACTGACAATAATAACAACAGGACTCTCTGACCTACAACACTCTGCAAGCCAACCAAGGAAATCTGCAGGCATCACAAAACCCCGGTGTCATCTTTACAGCTCCAGCCACACTGGCTGTAGTTGTGCTCCCACGTTCAGTCACCATGCAGCCTCCCACCTTGCACAGCCACATCACTGTGCTTGTCCAGAACAGAGATGAACCACAATTTGTGAGGGATCATGACTTAATTTTAACAACTTGGGTGGAAAAACTTTATCTTTCTCCCTTGATAACAGGCTGATGCATCACACATACTTTCCCTCTCCCACAATACAGGGTTTTGGCTACTGTCAGAAACAAGGTACTGAACTAGATTGATAATGCTCTGTTAGAGTCCCAGCAGCATGCTTCTTTGGATTTTGAAATAAAAACGGTATAAAAAAACCAATATTTTGCAGCAGTCTTACTAGAAATGCCATTTGAAGAAACTTTCATCACTTTAAATTCAACTGTTTTACTGAAAGTACACTACTGTACAATAAGCTACAAATAACTGCTCAAAAACTGCTTTTCTGGAAAAATTAATGAATTTTCATATTCTGTATTTTTAAGTGCCATGAACTCATTTTAAACTGTTACTTAAATAAAAATCATTACTGTAAGCTCAGCCCACGTGCTTGCTCTTAATAGTATCCATGGTTGCAGTGATGCAAATTTGCCTACCTACATCAAACCAAGTGTGCCTACACAAGAAGGAAAAAAAAAAATACTGTATTAATCAGTACACTTTGCACTAGAATAGGGCAAAGTAAACCAGCTAGACCTTAAAAGGCAGAACAAAAAGTAGTTTAGGGATCTGTTTGCCTATCGTCACTAGATCTTAATTCTGAACTAAGTAAAACAGAATTATCAAAGATCAAATTATGAAAGGTTTCTCGAATACACTATACTCTGCCCAGTGAGATAAATTTTAATTTCAAATTGTTTCCATCTCCAGGTGGAGAAAGGGGAAGCATTTAACACTAATACTAATCCTGTCATACATTTCTTTCATGCTGATTTCAAAATTGCCTTTTATGCATCCATTTTCCATTATGTCTGAGAAACACAATTTTGTGCATAAATTAAGGAATGTATTTTTCATTAGATTACAACATTCAAATCATCAGATATACACGTGTTCAGAGGGAAGCAAACAATCCTTTTATAAGTCCCATTTTAAGTAAACAGCTTTAGTTAACACTACAAGGCACAGCAGCATTTAGTTAAATGAGGCCAAAACTTCACATGAAACAGGCAGGAAGGATTAAGTGCTGATGACTCCAGGTGGAAATGCACAATCAGACAATGAGACAAACTCATCTAATCCTCTGCACAGCATAGTCTTATCTCCCGTGCAGCATTTCTGTGAGCACTCTTACTTGCTTAGCACTCAGAGACAGGCTAATCGTATTAAAAAACAATACTTTTATTCCTGGAATATGTTTTCTATTGGCTTAACTTTCCATATAAGTCTTCCTTCTGCTCTCAGACAAGTAGATATGAGAAAGTAAATAAAGGCACAAACTAAAACTAAAGTTGAGCAGTTAACTTATAAAAAGCAGCATTGCCCCTCCTTTTCTTAAAATAAGCACAATAACATTAAGGCACATATTCATATAGTCAAAGTCAAGGAATTAATAGAAGATCAAAATCTCACTGTACAATAGAGAATATTTTAAAAGAAATAAAGCACAAATGGGACAAATTAATGTAATTAGTCAAACGGGATTTTTTGTTTTCTGTTTCACTTCCAAAAAAACCCCACCTAACAGCTCAGGCATCAGATAGACTCCTTTGCTGGTGAGAGACAAAGTAATGTGCACTCATTCCAATCAGCCTGTGCTT
Organism: Scolopax mira; assembly: GCA_004320125.1. Lineage (NCBI taxonomy): Eukaryota > Metazoa > Chordata > Aves > Charadriiformes > Scolopacidae > Scolopax > Scolopax mira. The sequence continues at coordinate 79,695 of BJBW01001860.1, forward strand.
CCTTGTGTCAAACAGACTGATAAGCATCTCAACCTTTCCTTTTATAAAAGCTTTCACAAAACTCACATAATATTATCAAAAATGTTCAATTTTATTCTACTTCCTGAGAAGGATATTTGTACAAAGAAGTTTTATGGTTTCAATTTATCCAGAAAAATGCTAGAAGTCAAAGTAGCTCAGTAAAAAAAGTAATAAATCTGCAACTATTTGAACATCCAAAAAGAGAACAATACAGGAAAATAAAAACCAAACTCACTATGTCAATATTTCCCAAGTATACTACTAATACATTCTGTTTATGCATCAGATTTTATCTTTAGCAGCTACAAGTGGACTGTATTAAAAACAATCATACACAGAACTTTGTCCTAGCTTAGTCTTGTTACTTCTGTACTATCTGGGTGTCTTCGTTTCAAAGCAGCAAGGTGTCAAAATTAGAAAGCAGCTTGAAATATATCCATCCATAACAGAACTTCCCGGATTCATCTTATTCTCTTCGATAATTAAAAATATCCTGATAAAGGTTATGTAAAATGTCATTTGGAATTCCTCATTCTGGAACAAAAAGCAAACTACTTTTTTTCATACATTTAGACAGAGTGAATTTCTATAGAAGAATCTTGCTACAGAATGACAAATATTCCTCATTCTACTACACTTTTTTTCAGTATGTGCATAATTAGCTCTTAGAAGAATTAACATCTGTGACTGATCTTAGCAACAACTGCAGAATTTATTTTGGCAATCTGTGCAGTTAAAAACATTAACACTAGAAAACCATCAAGACATTTTCATTACAGGTAGCCAAAAGCCAGAGGAAAGATTCAACAAAAACTTTCAAGATTGTAGACATTAACCAAAAGCTTTATCATCTTACCTTTGTTGTTACAATGCATAAGCAATCCATCGTTTCAGCATAGCAGGTATCTTTCCAAACATTTAAAAGATTTATTTTCAATCACAGCTAAACACCATCTCAACAGAATGAGAAAAAGCACTCTTATTTAATAGTCAAAACAGTAGAATGTGTGCCAAGTTCCCCTTCGGTTTCATTCAGAGGTAGAAACACGGTGGAGGAAAAAAAAAAAAAAAAACAAACAAGCTAAAACACAGATGCTTTAAGTTTCATGAAAGATTCTTTACCTATTTTGATTATCTATGTCTGAAAAACTTAAATTTGTCCTTGAAAATATCCTACAGAAGATATCAAATCCTATTCCATACCAGTTAAGTACCTCCTCGTAGTCTATTTCATATACTCCTCTTTCGGGATTACCTAACACATGAGCATCATAGGGAATCATTTGATGAAATGCAATACAAAATTATTTTACAGCAAAAAATCTCAATCCAGCTTTTCTTAGCTGGCTACAATTTCTAAAATGAAGCGTTTGTTCAAAAATAGTTTTGGTTGCAAGCAAGCATTTCTCCTCTAACGTCATTTCAGCATTTGCAGACTGCAAAATAACTGATTTCTTAGGCAGTAGTGAATGGAATATTCCATGTAGAACAGGGAGAGAAGAAAGTGGCAAGGAAAGAGTAATGCATATTGCAAGAGAAATGCTATTTTGAGCCTTGAATTAACCTAGAATTTCGTTTCCTTTTGTAAGGCTGTAAGACAGTGACAAGGCAAGGTTTGTATGCACAGGCATTGTCTTCTCAGCCTAATTAGCACAGCTGGGAAAAGTTAAACCTTCTATGTACTAGGAAACACTACATTGTTGGTTTCGTACATTGGTAAGAACCTTATTAATTTCCCACAAGAGGCACTGAAAGCCACTAGTTAACTCAGTTGCCACTATCTAGTCCTATTAGGTGTCCCACCAACACCTTTGCTACAAACACAGTGAAGTACATTGAAAAAAAATTAATAGAAAATTCCAAACTATTAAATCTCATCTGCATCATTTTGCTTTTAGCACAAGATGTACAACTAGACACACCAATTAAACATTGCATTAGCAAACTCTAGAATATACCAAGTATGCATCTAGAGCATTCTCACTATTTCCTTTAAGTTTTCAGCACTTTACTCCACTTGATTCCCTGGCCCTGTCATATACACAGGGAGGCAGGGGGAATGATGACAAACCCCCAAAACCACCCCAGAATAGTAGTAGAATCATACAATTGTCTAGGTTGGAAAGGACCTTAAAGATCATATAGTCCAACCATCAACCTAACCCTGACAAAAATCACTAAACCATATTCCCAAGGAATTTGTGAGGAGTTAGACATTACCACATAGTACTATTATCCGTTAAAATCACTATTATTCTACAGAATTTGTGAGAAGCATTGCCATTTGTTCACATCATTAATATTTATTGAAAATAAACCTTTCTGTCCTGTGAGCCCCAAGCGATCCCAGTAACAATCAGCAATAACCATTCTATTTAGTTTGGCCATCAGGAAAAAGTGCATTTTCGTTCACCACTATTGGTGGCATTAATATTAAAAATAAAGGATGAATCTCATGTGAGAAACACAAAGGAAAGAGATGGGTTTTTTCTTGCCTTTAATTACCTAGCAATTATTTCAGGTTATATTTGGCAGTCACTTTTTGTGCCTTCACAGCCTTATTCTTTTTCCAGCATGAGATTTTATCTACAAAGTCACCAGATAACTAAATAAAGAAAAATTGATGCACAGATAAACCATACATAGAAATAAATCATGCACATGAAAACAATATTTTGGAAAAATACTGATTTTGCAGATAAGTCATTTCTTCATCCATCCACAAATTTTAAAGTGCATATGGTTATTTAAATGCTAATTTGCTCTCAGATTCTATGAGAAAACCTGCACAACACACACAGCTGTCCCAGGTGTAACCAGAGAAGCAGGCTCAGCTCTGCTTTGCAAGGGTATGTCAATTGCCCAACCTCAGCATATTTGAGGAGACATTTCAAAGTCTCAGTAAAGATCAAGCACTACCATCACTGCAAGAATTTTCTCAGCTCCTTTAGTAAAGAAAGCATTAAAATTGTAACATGCTATAACCTAATTTATCTAGCTACCTTTGAACCTGCAAGATGTTATTATTAGGAGTTTAAAAAAACACAATTAGATACCAAATTAACATAGTTTTTTTTTTTTTTTGTAAATTCTTTATTTACTTCTAAATTGAGAAAGGTAAGTTTTTAGTACGAGCAGATTTTTATTGCTTGTGTATGCATCCTGAACCAAGACTGGGTGTTTTGTTTGTTTGCTTTTGCATTCAGGCTGCCTCTGGAAGAATTTTTAAGCTTTGGTTCAAGACTTACATCCTTTTATTTGTACTAGCAGCCTAGATTTCAAGAATTGAAGGCAAAAATACATAACAAGCCAAATATAATTTGCCCACTCTAAAGTTAACACAGAAAGGCAATGAGGCTCCTGGGTCACCCAATCCTATACATTATTAGGTGCTCAAATAAAATAAGCACATCATTTCTGCAGAAAAGGAGCTGATACAAATAATGGGCAACACACATACAGATACAAGCATAAAGGAACAGTATGAAAATTGAATACAACAATGTGACACAGTCAAGCTAGCCAGGGCTGAGTCTTTATAAATTTGAAAATGGTATTTGAAGACAGCACAGTAAGTCTGGGATTTTCCCAGGAACAGTTTATTCTTACGACAGCTACAATTGACTGCATTTGTATAGGCCAGGTGAGGACATTGCAGTCAACTCAATTTAGAAATAGAAAAACAGAACTAGAGTATCCTGCTGCTTTAATACATGCTCTACATATGCAAGAATTTATTTCTGAGATTTCCTCTAAAATCCTGATTAAGTGCTTGATGCACCATCCTATTTTGAATACAAACTCCTACTGATTAAACAGATTCTTTTCATTCCCCTAAAAACCATACATCCAAAGTTCTTTCCTCTACACTGTCAGCTCTTCTTATTAAGAAGTTACACAAAACTATCAAAAACTTACAAAGTTTAAACAGACATTACCACTTGCTTTGTAAACAAAACCAATTCCCACATTGTAAGTGGAAATTAGTTTAGATTAACTCTATACCTTTTCACATTGACTATTATTTGTCTTTTTACAGATATCAAATAAACCAAACAGGAGCCTGCAATATGCCTTGATAGCAAAGGGGGCCAACAGGAGCTGCAGTAACAGAAACAGCCAGTAGTATCAAACAAAACTATTATGCCCCTTTGCTCAGCATTTCTAATAAGGCATCTGGAATACTGCATTCGGTTTTGGGCCCCCCAGTATGACAAGGGTGTTGATAACCTGGAGCAAGTTCTGCAGAGGACCATTGAGATGGTCATGGGGCTGGAAGACCTGTACCTTAAAGAAAGGATGAGGGCACCAGGCTTGTTTTAGCTTTGAGAAAAAAGTTCAGAGGACCCTAAAAGCAGCCTTCCAGTACCTACTATGTGGTTACCCATTAGATAGAGCCAAGTGCACGTTGCATGATAGAAAGACATGAGAAACTGCAAATAAATTGAAAAGGAGATTTCAATCAGAAATAAGGAAAAGCTTTTTCACCATGAGGTTAGTCAAGTTTTGGAACCAATGGGCCGGAAAGGTTTTGCAGTTCCCATGCTTGTATTGTGGAGGTTTTCAAGGCTCAGCTGGTTGAAACCCTTTGCAATCTGATCAACCTCACAGGTGAGCCTGAATTATTTTACAATTCCAAGAGGTTCATTTCCACTCTGCCTTGGCATCAATTTAGCTGACATGTTTCCTTACTTCCTCCTTAGCTTTCTTTAGTAAGAGAAATTGGCAAAAGGCCTTAGAATACAGTGAGCCAGACAGAGTTTCTACACACCAGACACTAAACACATGGGCATGTGCAGATAAATGGGGAAACCACAGACCAGACCAAAGTATCTTGACCACCCATTACTCACTAAATACAGAGATCTGTTAGCTCAACTTTAAGGAGAAGTAAGAGACCTTCAGATTGAGGTCCACCTCTTAAGACAGCATTCACTGGGGCTTTTTTCAACATTTAAACGTAGCCACAATAATTTCATTTTAGATCTGAGAAATTAAAGTTTTTGCTCTTTAGCTTCAATTAAAACTATCACAATAATAAAACATATCCTATAGATAAAAAAGGGCAATGTCACAAGACAACTATTTCCTAGCAATACACTACTCAATTAGGTCAAAGGAGATTTCTACCAGTGATTCAAGTTTTACCACGTTATTTCCCGAACACAAACTGTCCCACCCACAGATGGCACTACAGATCACAGCAAACAGCTTAAAAGACTGCTGCCTCCTGTACACATACTTCTCTCACACAATTACTAGCATTAAGAGACCTTGCTTTAGATTCATTAGCTGCTTTGCCAATGCGCACCTAAAACTCAGTATTTAATGCACAGGTAGGCACTTTTCATCCTTTTCAAACTGAATCTGGTTTTTTTGTTGGTTTTGGTTTGGTTTTTTTTTTTTTTTTGCTAGTCCCTAGTACCAAAAGGATTAACATTCCTTTCCTGCTTATCACTGTCTTGAATCTCTTTTTTTTCCCCCCCCCCCCCCCCCCCCCCCCCCCCCCATCTTTTTATACTGGAGATTACAACACGTAAAACTGTCAAATAAGGTTCCAGGAAAAATAAAGCACAGAAAATAGATTGCTGTAAACAGGAAAACTGCAATCTGTAGCTCTAACTTTCCCTAATACAATAACTATGGGGATTAAAAACTCCAGTCTTTTGATCCAGAAGCAGAAAGGCAAAAGCAGAACTAGGCTATGTCCCATTACAAGTCCTCAGGCAACCTAAGCTTGTATACCACTATTCTATGTATATACACAAGCACACATTGCTAAAAAGTCATTCCCAAAGTCAGCTGTGTAGAAAGTTCTTGTAATACAATCCTTAATCACTTCAGGGGAGCATTATATTCCCACTCTCAAGCAACTCACATATACCATCAAAGTGTCCGCTGGAAGAATACTCATTTGGCCCAGAGTAACAGCAAAAATGTATCATTAAGGTAAAAGAAACAGGGTTGAATAATATTACTTCCAAGGCTGACAATCTGCAAAGAAAAAACTGCCCCATTCTTATCACCTACAGTCCTACCACCCTGGCAAGCAACAAATAAAACTAAAACAACCTCAAAGTACATCTAGCATGCTAATCTGGTTAGTGAACTAATACAGAAATGAGCAGCAGCCTCACAAGTCTAAAAATTGACAGTTTCTGTTAAAAAGAGCTGGCTATAAACAAAATCAGATATACTAAACTCAAATTCCCTTCAATCTCTAGTAAATTTCAGCAAGCAAAACAAATCACTAGATAAAACATACGTTGTACCAAAATCATTATGGCCTTCAGTTCATTAAAACAAAATATAAAAAAAACCCAAACAAGTACCTAAAAAAGAAGCATTATTATTGAAACAAAAATGCATTGTTTTACAGGATAAACACATTAATTTTCACATACTATACATAGCAAGTATGTGGCATATAAAGTGTCAATACATAAGACTTTATCCTCATAATCTTCATTAATTTTCAAAATACTGAGGGAAAGGTATTGCCTTACAGGTATATGAAGAAAAAGACAGTCACTGAAGATGAAAGAATTGAGACCGATAATATGTACAAGATGATATGTTTACTGTAAAAGTTTTCATAGCTATTTGAAAGCTGAGCTAAGACATTCAGATATACTACAAAAAGCAAACAAAGCTAACGCTGAACTACCACTCTGCAAAATTGCCCACTTTTACAACTGTAATGTGGAAGCAGTATTCTAACTACTGAAATGCACGGTAACATTTACTGTAGGTGACAGAGACTGTGAGTGAAGTTTTGTTACATTTTCACATAAATTAGTGTCCATAGCATTATACGCAACTATGTTTTTAAACACTGTCAGTAAATATATAATATGACCTTCATAAATTTTCATATGACACTTGAGACCAAAAACTCTGAAGGCAGGCAGGCGACTGTCATTAAGAGTTCAAATCTGAAGCACAAATCTGAAAAACAACAGAGTAACCCACACCGTATCAGGTTCTGTCCGGTAACACTATACACCACGATCACCAGTCTGTACTGGAGCAGCAAACTGTTCAGCTGAGAACATACACTTACATCTATGGTGAGAATTCCCAAATTAGGCCATTCTTCCTTTCAACACACGATCTTGCCTGTTGTCATTGCTGCAGCGTCATGGACAAGTCCTTGCATTGCTGGCAGTCTGCCAGCGCAAGAACAGAAGATGCAACTTCTTCATTGAATTACACCTTCATGTGCATCTTTATGTAAAATACAAAAAGATTCAGGGACAACACTAACGTTTAAGCTGGTAAATCACTTTTTTCTTACTCTGGACTTCTTGGTAGCAAAATAAGCAAACTTTTCTACGATCAGCTTTTCAGTTTCCAGGGGAGTCCAGGAGGAGAATAATCACAAAACCTGGATTTTACAATATACACTACTCTGCACTTCAGATTTTGGCAGCTTTCCCCAGTAGGGGAAGCATGAAATCCCTGCTGCAGTTGGAACATCATAAAACAAAAATCACAAAAGCAGTTATCTGCTTCACAATCCCAGCTGCTGGAATTAGGAGCATGTTTAAAAACAAAATAGTTTGCTATGGACATAAATCCTCAAGTCCATTACAATGTTCTTAGCTGTATTAGAGGGGGGAAAAAAAACTTCAAACCTTTAAGTCACATATGACAGTTATGCTGCCTTTAAAGGCCTCCAATAAGGGCAACTGTCCATGTACAGCTATTCTGGTGCTTAAGAAAACATTTAAAACATTTTTGCTAAGCCTATTACTATATAGTGTAAGTCTAATTCATCTTGTATAGGCATGAAAGATTATCTTCCTTTTTTATATTCACCTACAAACACAGGAAAATTCTGTTTCCAAATTAAGTGTTCAATTCTTTCAAGCAGCATCAAATCTTTCCATTGGTCTTCATTTCTCTCCAAGCTTTAGATCTTCTTTATGTATCTTTTCTAAGCACCTAAATTCTTCTACATCTTTTTTTGCACTATAGTACCTTAAATTTGACAATATGTCTGGCAAAGCCTGATGCACGCTAAGTAGAAGAGAACAGTTTTACACCACACTCTTACGTTAACAAGGTGTTTCTTTTCATGTATTAACATGACATGGTTGATTCACCTTGAGATTCAAAAATGACCCAGATCTTTTCTGAGAAATCACTTCTTAACTCTTCAACTTCTACGGGTGCTGGTGAAGTATAACTGAAGTGCTGGACATTGTACTTGGTCCTGCTGAACTACAGCCTGCCCATTAATTAGTTCAACTGCTAAAAGCTTAATTCTAATCCTAGCCTCTGAAGCAACAACACACCACTTCCCTCCCATGGTTTCATTTATAATTTAATCAGGATATTTTCACTAATAACACCAACTGGGATGCATTATTTTTAGAAACTTTAACTATTATTTCAAAAGATAGCCTGATAAAACATGCCAAAAGTTTTACTGAAGTCAGAATTTATCCCATTTACTGTTTCTTCCTACCAAAAGGACTATTACCACATATAGTTCTCAGAAAGAAAATAAAAGTTTGACTAAACTATTATCAACAACTAGGATGGCTATTATTTGGTTCCTTCATCGCTTTCAAGGAGCTACAAAGAGACTGCAGAATCATTCCCTGTACCGGTTTTACCTGTATCTTCCTTTCCTGACTTGCTCCTCCATACGCCCTTTTTAAAAAGATAAAAGATATATTTTTAAAAGATAGTGTTTGCCCATCTGCTGTTTTCACAAATCTCATCCATCCTCTGTGACTAAGGGCAACTTTAATGACTTTTAAATGCCTCATTAAGTGCTTCGCACATGCAAACATGAAATGTGTTAGAACCAATTTATTTCAAAACACCTATGTCGGCAAAATAAACTTTGCTGCTGCTTCTAAGAGACTCCATTTCCACCACACCTTCAGAAAGAGAGGTTTTATGGCTCTAAGCCTAAGAATTAGCCGATAGCATACAACTAAAGAGCACAATGGGCTTCTCCGAGCTATTTCTCATATAACCTATTTTCCTCCATTTTCTCCAGAGATGACAATTCTTAAAGAAAATTTTCATTAAGGCGATTATGATGACAGTGGCCTTCTCTATCCAATTTCAGGTAACTAAAATTCCAAAGACACATAATTTAAGCTTTCCGGTGTATAATCAAGACTCACAAAAATCAAAGGAAAATAATCCATTCCTGCACTGCAAGTTCAACTAAACTTTTAATCCCTGTGTTCAATTATTTTAAAACCTTAAAAATATGGTATACCTATGCTGCTCACTTTTTTCATGTAAAGAGATTTTAAGGACCATTCTTGGCAATATATAATTCTCATCCCTGGCTATGCTAAAAAGCTGATCTTTTATCTACTAGCCACTTTCTACTTTCTGAGAGAAAGCAACACAACTCTTGGATTTCCCCTATAGTTTGCTTTAAGGCATTTCCGACACATTCCGTACTAGCTCCAATATGACAAATTTCAGAAAATCTATGATAAACACAAGCCCTCTCTTTTTTTTAAACTACATAAACTCACTAGCTCAAACATTTGCTTATATTCTGCCACTAAATGGACTTTCTTACACCATCCAAACAGCACCTGATATAGTGAACCCAGCATAGCACCACTTTATCTTGCTGGGTAGTACAAGCTCCTGAGCTCCCCTCCAGGCTGCAGCACTGGGCCTTTGGCCGATCCCCCCCCTCTTCCTCAGCTCTAGGACCTTGAAAACAGGTCAGCACAGCACAGAACGCTGCCTGCAGTTACTACTGAGAAGTTGCCACACGGTTCCCAATGCTGCCAGTATTGAGGGCACACTCAAAAGAAAGTTCACCTCTTTGGGAACAAATAACATGCAAAAAAATTCAAGCAACATTTTAACTTGCAAAGGGAGATCTTCATTAGTGAAAATACACACGAATGTGCATTTCCCTGCCTGGTTTTCTCACCATTCACTACTGACAACTGGATTCACATAGTTTTCAAAAAAAAAAAAAAAATAGTCCTTCCAAAACACAGCTGTGTAATTAGCAAAGAATTTCTTATGAACAAACTGAAAAGGTTACTATCAGAAAGATACAGCTTCAGGTTTCCCAAATTATAAATAAAGCAATGACTGAAGAGTTGTCAGTATGGATGAGTATGAGCATACTAAGCCCATCAGCAAGGTTCCAAATACCAAATTCCATAAATCCAATTTAATGGTCACTTAATGGTACATTTGACAAACAAGTTTATAAATTTTTGAATAAGCAAAATGCATGCATTTGTCATTAAATATTTCAATAACTAAATCTCCTATGGCTATTGATCTTAATAATATACATTTTCTATGGAAATAAATATTTTATAAAATAAAGGAAACGTAGAGAACTATGTTGAGCTCACAGTCTCCACAAGCAGCAAAATAAAACAGATATTTCTATATCATACCTCTACACTTGGGCTAAGGCTGCTTGGCAGTGTTTCTGATGTCACTGTTGTGCTTGGAAGGCTGGAGAAGTCCCAGGTATTCACAGGCTCTATTGGTTCTGATGGCTGAGAGTGATCGATGCATTTTGGATTGTCCAATAAGGTCACTTCATAAAATTCTTGAATATCTGAAGATGTGAAAAACAAAAAAATAAATAGAAGTTAGGGTGTATAGTTTCTGTAACATTCTGATTTTAACAACATCTTCCTTCTGCAAAACAAATTAGATGTCTACTACTTTATCTACCTAATAGAGACAAAGCCCTATCAGCAAGATCACATGAACCTCTCCACAGGATACACAACTCACTCTCTATGTCCCATATCCCAGAGCCTCTATGTCCCCAGTGACTTTGGGCTTTTGCCACTCACCCTGGTAGAATGATCTGCAGCAGGAACAGCATAAGCATATGGAATAACTGCAGTGGACCGGATGGGTGTCAACACTTCAAGTTACAGTATATGTAACTTCAGCTAATGTAGACTGGTTATCTGAAATCTCCTCTTCAAGGGCAATATTAGAAAGGGTTTTTTGGGGTATATTTTTTAATTAGATGACCACAGGAATAGAAATATACTGATGAAATCAGCAAGAGAGAGAAGTTGCAAGTTACACAACATGAGATTGATCAGGATGGGTCATCATCTGCTTTTTCAGTCTAAATAACAGAAATAGAATGAAACTCTGACAGTATTATGAACTAATAAACAGATTTTCCTGTAACCCTAAAGACTCAAATGGAAAATTCTGGGGAACAAGAATCTAGCTGCATTAATTTTTTTTATTGACATCCTATCAACTACATGAAGCAACAATAAAAATAACACAATCTAAGAAGTAACAAGTGTGTTTCCAAATATGTAAAGCACATCAAACTTGCTACCACAACTATGATCACTTCTGTAAACACAAAAAAAAACCCTAAAAAGGTATAGGCTAAGGGAAGGGCAGAAAAATGAAGCTGTCTTGGAAAGCTTTTAGTCTCTTCTTCAAAGCAGAACCCTACTAAACAGGAGTTGTAAACTCATGCTTTTAATTATACCAACTTCATCAAAGACAAGCACACAGATACAGTTAGCCCAAGAAGTAAATAGGACCCAGCCATGAAACAGGAAGACTCTAATCTGCCGAACCTTGTAGCTTTTCAGCAGCTGCCCAGAGTCAGTAAGAGACAATTGCTAATTCCTTTATAAAGCTGCACCACAAAAGAAAGATCATGCAAGTAAGAGAAATCTTACTGTTGCTGATGTTCCAGTCTTAGATTTTTTTTTTACATAGACACTGCATTCCTGCTCTCTACCAGTTCAGAAACCTGCAATTCTCAAGTTCCATTTGTATCTTTTTCTCTAAGAGTCAAATTCCCATCAACTGCTTACATTAATTTTTAAAGTTATACTTGCTCTTAACGCTGCTGATTGGAAGAAATAGCAGTGAGGGTTGCAGAAGATGTTAAGTGACCTAGATATACAGGAGCAAAGCAGCCTAAGAGATACAAATTGCTTGTAAATCTATCTTTCACATTATCTCCCTCAGTTGCAAGTTTGTCTTGTAGTTGCATTAACATTAATACATCAATCAAGCACACCAAGTAAAGATTCCCCCCCACCCTCGATAAAGAGTACTTTGTATATTAAAATAGGCAGTGGTTTAAGTTGATTCTATAGCTGCAATCCACAGCAACCAAGCCAGGAAGACTATTACATTATTTATGGGAAGGGGTTATTTGTGCAACTGTTTTGCAACAGAAATCTAGGGCACTGATTCTGCTATAATTCTTTTAAGTCCCTGCCAGCAAAGGTAGCCATTTATTCATACAGCAGAATAACTTGTTTCAAAAAGCAAATTATTTCCCATACATCTTCTCTCCATCTCTATGCAGGACACCACAATAGATTTACTATTGAAAGATGTCAAAAATGCAACTTAACAAGGGGATTAGTTTCTGTTTATCCTGGATTTGCTCCAAATCCGCAAAAAAAGTTTCTAGGAACTTGATGTCTATATAATATCTACCTTTAAAAAAAAATATTACATGTTCACTACTCAAAATGGAAACATTCAGTACTTAAGAGTATAGGTAAGCAGTCTATGCACCCCGAATGCACTAGGTACACAAAGAATAAGTGCTGAACAATTACATTTTTTTAAAGCCAGAAACTCAGGCCATACCAAATCTAATTTAAAAAATTTCTTCTGCTGGTCTACTGCTGTGTATTGGCTCACAGAAAAAAGAAAATTAATGTTTAAATATCTTCTGAAGTCATAATTATCTGTGGATGCATTATTAGCACGTGAGAAGTTTTCCTAATTCTTAGAAATACCAGGTAGTATAACATAAATTTTCGTTACATTTATGGTTAGATTCCCTCTTCAAGCTGAATCTATTTTTTTCACGTCCCAGCCCTTTCCTCCCATATTAATTTCAAGACAAATGACATCTCAAACTAACTTACAGAAAACTAAGTTACAGAAAAATAATTCAAATCAGGTATCACTCAGCAGTAAAAAAAAATGCAGACAGGGAACATTTCTAACTAGAGGGGGAACATTAAAAGAACAGCTGACTAACACTTAAAAATGGGAGCAAAAGGTTTTAGGAAAGTGAAAGTGACAAAAAGTGATGAATGGTGGGCAACACAGAAAATCATCCTGGAGTTTTGTCAGCTTATAAGCAAAACCACATGAAGTAGTGAGATCAGCAGTATGTTTAATGGCAACAAGAATAAAATCTATACAGAAGCAAGTGACAGATTACCAGTTCTGAAAAGGAGGACTCCTAATCATGAAAAAGAAAATTATCTTATTAGTATTTATAATAACTTAATTATTAGTAATGTGAAAAGCTAACCAGTGATGACATGCACAGAGTATTTTTCCAGTATTCATTACAGTAGAAGTTAACCAACTACAAGCAGTTTGCTGGTGTATTATTTTCCTTCCCCTTCTCGTATTCTCCACTCATCTTAGTTTTGTTCTTTGAACAGGCTCATTCACCAGTAACGTGATACATGAGAAGCTACGACTGCTCACTCTCAAATCAAACAAGAAAAAGTTATCTACCAAATATAAACTGAAACCCAAATCAACTTCACAAGGGAGTTCCAGGTTCATCAGAAACCACAACACAGTAATTAAAACAACAGCAGAACTACATAAGTAAACAAATTCTTACATTTCCTAAATTAAGTGTATCTGATGGCACTTCAAGAGCCTACATCAATTCTGTCTAGAGGACCTGCCTCTCAGGACAAGGATTCCAACCAGCAACATGACACAATTCCTTCAGATAGATTTCCTCTCTGCTCCTTAAAAATCAGAAATAAGGCCTCTTCTTGCCATTTCTAATGGTATGTGTCTTATACTTTTTACTATATATTAAGAGAAAACACTCGTATTCAGTATAACTAAAGATTGGTGCATGTTCTAAAAATCTCATTGTCAAGCCAAATTCTCCACATACACCTTTCCTGCAGAAAGGAGTACATCGTTTTATTATAGCCACTCCCCATTCTTCCCTGCCCACGTTTCACTAAGTTTTGGCTTTCTAATAAGCATTAAACAGCACACTAATTTTTTTTTTATGACTATATTCTTTAGATTTCTGATACAGGACTTAAAATGTTATGGTAGAGGGAATCACTAAAATTCCATTGGCATTTAGCACTTATTGAAAGTATTTTTTAAAAAATTAAAAGCAGTCCTTTGTAACCTACTTCTTTCAGACTTTGCATTTTTATGCTTAAAGCACCTTGACCATTTGTGGGTTATACTTGTGTTTTCTTAAATAAATGCCAGGAAATTCCACACAAGCTTAACATTTCAAGGACTAAAACACTGACACATTTACTTCAGACTGTACTGGACACTGTGCATGTAGAAGTTAACTGTTGCTCTTACACCATATACTACACAAAGTTGCAAACTGCTACCACAATATACACAAAGTTAACAACTACATTTGTATATGCTCTGTTATTTGTATCCTCATTTGAAGATCTTCAGTTTTACTATATTTAACCACTCTGTGCTTGAGCAAGAGTTAAATTTGAAGGTTCATGGGGTTTTTTTTCTGTTTGCTCATTTTTTAATGAGCTCTAAATTCCTATTTTGCATTCAAAAATTCAAAGGGGAAGGGTCACCTCCCTCAATCTGCTGGCAATACTTTGTCTAATGCAGCCCAGGATACCATTCACCACCTTCGCTGCAAAGGGCACTCTGCTTACTCATGTTCACCTTCATGTCCACCAGGACCCCCAGGTCCTTTGCCACAAAACTGCTTTCCAGCTGGGTGACAAATGGCTTATATTGATACATGGGGTTGTTCCTCCACAGACTTCACACTTCTTCTTGAACTCCATGAGGGTCCTGTCAGCCCGTTTCTCCAGCCTGTCAGAGTCCCTCTGCACAGCAGCATGATCAGGATTTGCGTGCTTCAGCTATACAGTTAATTCTGCACTGATATCAATGATCTATTCTTTTCTGATAGATGTTCAGCAGCAGAATAAACCCATTTCATCCAAAGTCAGCAAGTCAGAAAAACACTAGATATGTCTGCATCCACATACAGACTTTACAGCACAAAGCATTTAAATACCAGCTTCGTTCAGAAGAGCCTTTCAGTGCAACCATGCTTTCCTCAGGCTTGCAAGCAACCAAGGAGCTTACGAATTCTTTCAGAAATTGACTTATTTCAGTTTAGTGTTTCACTTGAAGATCCATTCATGTGAGCAATTCCTTTGTCATCTCTCATAAGTCTGTCTCTTCTCAAACATTTGCTCCAAACAAAGCACATGCAAATGCCTTTTGTCTTTTTTAAATATAGGTAAGTTCATAAACAAATAGGTCTATTAAGAATTTGACTACCTATACAGTGTCTCAGAAGAGGTGTCATGCCATTATGATCTAAGAACTTCTCTAATTCTAGGGGAGAGGGAAGACATCTTTCTTAGGGCTTCCTGCCAAAGCACCTCAAACACTGAAAGCTTTAGTCTTAAAACTACTAGAAAGGAAAACAAAGGTCAACATGTTATTTCAGCTCAGGGCAATTTGAGACCTATGGCATCTACCAAATACTTAGCAGCCCTACATAATGAACGTATAGACAAAATAACTAGTCACCGTCAGAACAGACAAGAGTATAATGCTACAGACTTTCTATCTTCAGATGTAAAGTAACTCCTGCTAATTCTAATGAATTCTCAATCTTGCATGCTTATTTCACCTACTATATCAAGCCAAGACTATCTATTTAAAACAAGAAAACCAAGACTCAAAGAGTATATGATTAGAGATCAACAAGAAAGTACAAAAACAAAGAAAAGCTTCATATTGATTTACTAAGCCAATGACCAGAGTCAACTAAGTATTCTCTTTGTGTATTCACTAGTTGTGTCGTGTCATGGTGGGTGTGTATCCAGTCAAAATAAATGTTTGTATTCATGCTACCAAAGTGAAAACCAGCCTCATCACAAGCCCCTTTCAGGGTAGTTTTGGTTGGTTTTTCTTCTTCTTTAAAAATCTAAAGCAATTATTGCTATGCACAATCAAGACTTCCTAAAAAATTCAAGTTGCAGTGGAGCTTTCTCATCATAGGTGTTCTGTTCTACAAGATCCTTTACAATGAGCTGCAGCACCCAACTACTCATCCTCAGCCCTTGCACTTATTTCAGTAACTGTGTCCCACCCTTAAAACCTCACTTCTGCAAACACTTCTTTGCTTAACTCAAATTCCAGGAGATGCTATTTTCCATTTCTAACACAAATGCTCCTTAATTTGCACTCAACTTGAAACTGCCCTCATCTAACCTCAGATCCGGTTGTTTGCTTTTGTTCCTCTGGCTGCTTTTACAGTCAGACACACTCAGCTCCTTGCCAGTCTGTCCACTTACACTTTCCAAACTGTTCATTCATATTTTCCTCTTTGCTTGCTAGTCACTCTTTCACTGTACCTTCACATGCTCCTTCCAATTTTCCTTCAGAAACACACAAGGTCTTCCGAACTAAGGTAGGAAAAACTTGAAAAAAAAATAAAAATTAAAGTTGTCACCACACAGGCCAAAAATTGGCACAACTGTCTTTTGCTGTCCAAACTCTTTCCCATTTAGTACTACCTCATGAACACTTTGTCATCCATCTAAGCATAAAGAAAACACCACCTGAAAAAGAACTCCTAATTATCCACCCTCTCCACAGTAGCAACTCAACCCCAGCAGCAAATCAGCAGCCAGTATAGCAATGTACTTTTCTTTTCTTAAAAGGATGTGTCTACTACTGTCTTTAGCAGTAGCAAAAACCCACACAACATTGGTGTCAACAAGGATGGGCAGCACCATATACCAGCATCTCCACACTTGTACATTTCTAACACAAATTTCTGTAAACAGGACTTAAATTTGCAATGCTTTTACAATTTCTCCATGAGTTTTCCTTACTGCTGACCTTTTAATTCCAAGCCAAAATAACTCAGCTTTTTTGAGGACATGACTGGGAAGGTATTTGCATATGACAAGATTCCTTTAAAAGCTTATCCAAGAGCTCTGGAGCCTCCCCTAATTTGGAGAAGGAAGATGAAGCTAAGGAGGTTATTCTAGTGTCAGCCCTAAACCTTCTGTGGTCTCTTAACATTCTTGTAAATTTGGCCTAGTTATAATCCAAAAAGCCATCTGTGCAAGGAGACTACTAGTAAGCTGCTAGAGTTTAGTTTCTTTCAAGATTCATTCCACCTGCATCAAAACAAGCACCATCCCTCAAAACACAGGCAACCAGATGTACAGGAGGCCGACGGCACTCTAATCTGCAGAGCTGAACAAGATATTCTGCCTTTGCTGCTGGGATCACCATGGAAGTAGATGTAACATTAAGACCCAATATACTCTCTTCTGCTTTTCTGCTACACTGTACCCAAGCACTGCAGCAAATGTTGGGGGAGATTAGGAGCACAGTCAGGTACACGGCAGCATGGGAGGAGACAGGCATCAGAAATAGGGAACACAGGTCAAAGAACACAGGAAAGAAAGTGAAACAAGAACACAACAGAAGATAAACAACCCCAGAACCTGGAAACTATGCCAATTATTCCCAACTTCAACTTTCTTTTCAGCCCCTGGATAAACAGCAGATTTATTGACAATTTTCTTGTCAATAGCCCCTTTTAATGGTTACCCTGTGAAGAGAATAATACTGTAATTGATAAATCCTATAGTGTAGCTATTCAACACTGAATATACAGTCAGTTTAATAACCACAGGGATAATCTTTTGCCACAATACTATTTCTCTGCATACCAGCAGCTACTCAACTTACACTAGTCTTACTTGCTATTTTAGGCTACCAAAAGCAGCACCTAATCCCAAAAATTCAATGCATTGCACTGTCACATCCACACCCCAAATACAACATAGAAAATACTTTAAAAGGCAAGCACACAACTACCCCAAAATATTCTATGCTACTGAACTGCATTACATACATACAAAACAAGAAGTAGTTCTTTAAAAAGGAGCAATGAGACTATTTCACTCATTATTAGGTTCCTTGAAGAGGAAGACACAAGCTTATTTCAAAAAACTGGGACATTCTGAAGCAATGACAAACTACATGGCAGAAAGCATCCTACTCCACTCATCTGGATCCCAACTAAAATGTTTTATCCCCCCTCCATGGAAAAATACATGAAAATAATAATTACCTAACTACCTTTGAAGACACAACCCTATGACAAATCTCTCTGAAACTGACCACCTTTTGCGTAAGTTTCAGAAGGAGACCTTAGTAGGCATAACCACAGTATATACTTAAGGAACTTATCAGAAAAGCAGACAAACACCTCAAAGTTGCAAGAATTATATCCATGGAGATTTCAGCCTCAAACATGCACAAAGTCGTTGCCTTATAGAAGTTGTAATCTGAGGAAAAATTCACAAAAATGCAGCAAGGATAAGATTTCAAAGTGAAAAAACCCTCTTTTGCATCTACAACAATTTCAGTAGTATCCAACATAGCAGAAGATTTAATTCTCTCTGAACTTTCTTCTACTAAAAGAGAGTAAAAGAGGGAAAAAAAAAAACAACCACACACACACACAAAGAAAATTAGAATACTCACTAACCAGATCCCCAACTTACTGTCAAGAATTTCTGGATTTTTAATGCAAATATTATTCAACTGAGTCTGAAAGAACTTGTACTAGGGCCTCACTAACACTTAGAAAATGGGATGCAGGGTCACAAAATAGCCTTCTTCAAGTTAAATGAGGAGCAATCTTACACAATTACACATACCCACAACTAAAATTCTCCAAGGCCTGAGCCGATTTCAAATGTTAACTGTGTCATTATGCCACATGCTATTCACTAACTATATCACTGAAATAAAAGCTGATACTGAACTTCCCCCAAGAGCAAGTACTTTTGCTTTCAGTTATGAAGAAAAGCTTCTGCTTTAACTGCACTTGATTTTTATTTAACCAGCAAGTACAGAAAATATTCCCATGCTAGATAGTTGAGAGGGAGCTAAAAGAGCAAGAATATCTACAGAGATCCCCCACGCAGCTCAGAGAACTGGGGCCACAAGGCATCCAGCAAAAGTGTGGTCAACCCACTCCAAAGGGTACTTAGACAACTGCTAACCTAATCCAGTCTACTTCAGCCCAAAATATAGGGTTGTTCCCCTAATTCAGTTCAGAGAGCCAGTGTGAACAGAGCTGTGGAAAATGCAAAGTTTCTGCAGCACATAACCCATTAAAAACAGGCTTTAATTACAAAAAAAGATTGTGTGTGTAAACAGAAGTCTGTTTCACATGTTTTCCACTCAGAAGTGTTAGACTTATGCAAGTGTTCCTCCTCTTATATTTTCAAAAATATAAATACATCATATCTATACCTTTACATGAACCTGTACCTTCTCAAGAGGGTAAAAAAGCGCCTAACAGAGAAGCAGAACTTACCTTTAAACTGTTTGAAGATAACTATAAAATTCTTTATCAAAGTGAAATTAAGTCTGATGCCTCCACATGTGGATATCTTACTTTAGTTTCTTAATAAACTGATTCACCAATTATCAGAATATCAGTAACAAGTTATTTTTACTACAACCAACAAATCAAAAGCTAGAAAAGATTCCACACAATTCTGAGACCATGCAGTAGGAAATTTATTTAAAAATGACACTATTCTCAAGCTGATTTTAACTAGGTAGGGTATCCATTTAATTAAAATACCAAGTATCATTATACTTGGCTGTTTGAAGCAATGGCAATGGGAAATACCACAGAATAGAAGACACAGAAAAATCATAAAAATAGGCTTTTCAACAGACTGTTCTAAGGAGGTCACATTTTGTTACTAATTTGAAGTTCTAACAGTTATTTCACTTAAAATATAACACTGTTGCAATAATGTCAATTTCATAACAGTGGTTGTTCACACTGACTAGTTACTGCTCTAATTCAAAGCATTTAAAGCCATAATTGCATATTTAAGAACCAGGTTAAGTTTGTAGATTGCTGAACTAATGTTTTATTGATAGAATTAAAAGGAGGCTTAAAAAAGGCTTAAATGAGAAAATAATTACAATTTATTTTTCAGCATCCAAATGGAAATTCACAGAAAAAAACCCCAACCCCCTAATCTTTCATTTCTTCAGATTTATCTAAATATATGAAACACTGATAAAATGCATAGCTTTCAGGAATACTTAATTTCCCCCATTATGAACCTCAAGATACATTTCTGTGCATAAAGCAACATCTATTTTTTGCTTGAAAGAACAGCATTTGATTGCCAAGTTAAAAATTATACTAAGAAAGATATATGAAGTTGACAGCAGCTCTTGACTGCAGCCTTCACAAACATTCTCACCTACCATGGACAGGCAGGTCTTGGATATAGTGCAGTAACTTGGCAGAAAAAGTAGAAAGAAATGGAGGAAGTTTTCTTTTTTTCTTTTTTAGGATTATATAAAGAAATGAAAACAGAGACTAGAAGTAGAATGCTTTCTGGAAGAAGAATCTACAGAAGAAATGACTTTGTGGTCGAGCTTGAAACTTTGTCAGGGCAGCATTGGCTATTTACGTTGGGGACACATCACAACTCCTCTAAAACACATACTTAAAAATCTGCTATGAAGTAATGGGGACCTGCAGTACAACTGAATACTTCATCCAGCCTGCTCCCAAATCTTTGCAGAAACAGGACAGACAGGAGCAGACTCAAGGTCTTCCCAGTAACTGCATCCACCCTCCAGTTTGCATCTTTCCCAGGGAGTCCTCCCACTCTTTACCCCCCATCATGCAGGAGTCACACCATAACAAAGATACTTCCAGGAAAACAACAGCCAGGAGCAGCCTGCCACAAACAAGAACTCCCACGATGTATTTCTATAGAAAGGAGCAGGTTAAAGGAGAGAGACTCGAGTTGACAGCATAAATGGCTTGGAAAGTATTATCACCTTTCAGACAAACACCTTGGGAACGCTGTATTACACTCTGTAACAAACAAACCTACTGTAAACCATTAAATGCAAAGTTAATGTAACACACTCAAAGAGCATGGCATCTATTGTGCACACACAGGTGAACTTATAAAAAACTAGAGTCATGTGGTTGCAACTTCTTACACAGGACCAGACAACAGGCCATGTAGCCCCCCCAGGCAACCACATTCTTGCAGAATGAAGCCACCAGACACGAAGTTGCCTGCTGTTTCAAGTTTACCACTACTAAGCATAGAGTTAAAACAATGAAAGGTATGATTGGATGCGAGTATGAGAAGAAACTATGTCTTTCAGGTTAGAATACCAAAGACTAGTAGATCTGTATATTAGTGAAGGGGAGACAGGGAAGTACTGCATACATCCTCAAGACAGTTTACAAAAAAAATCACACATATACACACATCCAAAACAAGTGGTAGTCAACATTGACATTTTCCAGGTGAAAATAAAAAGCAGAACTGCAGTACATTAAGCTCCTGATACAAGACTTGAGCATTCTGATGCACCAAGGAGTGAGTCCTGTTCATACATGTCCCACAAAGGTTGTATCTAGCTCTTCATCATGGAGTTGGTTAGCATCAGCTGAGTACTCAAAAGAAACCCAGAGCTCCTGTAAGAAAGATTCATGTAACTGACCTATTTTCACAACTACCTTTCGTAAACTTACATGATGGAAAAAAACCCCAGAGCAAGTTTACTACCTTCTGAAAACCTACACAAGAAAATGAAATAAATGCTCCAAAATAAAACATTCCACATGCAGCAATGCATGTTTATGTTTTGCCTGCTCCTATGTTTCCACCCCAATGTAGATTCAAATAAGCTGCGGTACTCTGAAGTAAGATGTACACCTGTATGACACTAACCATGCAGTAAGCCAAATAACAAATTTAGCTACAGTGTTTGTTGTTAGTACAATTCAGATGCAGGTTACTTTGTTAAAAGACAAGGATGCAGAAATTTACAAGTTTTGCAGTTGAATGTAAACTAATAAAACCTTTCATTCATTAGCTGTCATAAAGACTATAACAATCAATCAAGGAGAAACCACACCTCACAGCTTCCCAGAAAAAGTTTCCAAATAAAGTCAGGATTCTGCAAGTCATATTTATGCTCAATTTTTTTCTAAACCGACAGGGAGGAAATTCAAAATTATATGCAAGTAGTTCAACAAGGCTTATAGGAATATTTTAAATGAACAAATATTCTAAAATAAGAATTAGTAGTGTTTCCACAACACTATAATATGCAACACACAAAGGAGAAAAAAAAAAAATCACTGTAGTATCCCCTGAAGCATTACAGGTATCTTATCATTTAAGTTAATTTTGCACTTCAGATAAACTTTCTCACGTTTTCAGACTCTTCAGCAGGAATGTCTGCCTGGTACTGATTAAAACTATTTCAACTCATTCATTAATCTGCTACCTATGGGCCCAAAAACTAAAAAAAAAAAAACCTGGTCCCTAGAAACTGATTTGGTGAATAAAGAAAACTAGTCGATATAAAGTAATTTACAATAATGCATCACAGAAGGAAAAAACTACACAATTTTCAAGCAATTTGGGCCAGTCAAAAGCCTCAAAAAAAGTAAGTACATGAAACAAGCGAAATGTTGATCTGTAGCAGCACGTGTGTTACTATGCAAAACAAAAACACACGGACAGAAAGCACATGGCTTGTATTGTAATGGCAAAATACCTTTTCTTCTTAACACTTAAAGGGACAGCATAAGCAAGAACCGACCGGCTCAAGTGCAAACTGAAAGAAACCAGCCTTTACCTATCAAAGCCTGGAAGAGGTTACTTTGGAAGATGCTGATGACACGCTCGATGGAGTTTCGCAGCTGCCGGTCCTCCGCCTGGCTCAGCTTGGAGCGGTATTCCTCCAGGAGGCGCAGGGCTCGCTGGGTATCTGCAAGCGGAGACCAGACACACCGGTGACCCCGCCGCACCAGGTAGGAGGACCGGGGATGGCCACACCGGCCAAGCAACAAGCCTCCGCGTTCGGGACCGCCCCAGCCCAGCCCGGCGGCTCCTTTGTTCGGCGGTCGGGAGAGCGCGAGCGGACCGCGCTGCCCCTCAGCGGACTCGCACCGCCCGCCGACCGGCGGCTCCCGGCAGCCGCCCCCCCTCGTCCGTCCCGCCGCCGCCGCAGCTGTCAGGCAGCAGCAGCGGGGGCTCCCGGGCGTGCGGCTCTCACCTTGTTTCCTGACGGGCATGGTGCTCCGGGGCGGCGGCGCTCCCCCGCCGGCCGGGGCTCCGCCTCACAAACTTTGAGCCCGACTCGGGGCGGCGCGGCGGGGGCGGCGGCGCGGCTCCCCCGGCCGGCCGGGCGCGGGGGCGACCGTCCCGCCTGACTCACCCACCGACCAACCCACCGACCCACCCGCTGGCTGGCGAGCAAACGGCTCCGCTCAGGAGTCCCACCGGCGACCGCCGCGGCGCCTCCGCGAGGGACGGGACGGACCGGACCAGGCCGGGACGGGCGGGGCGGACTGGGCCGGTGCCGGGGCGGGCCGAGCTGTAGCTGCTCGCGCCACCCGCCGCCTCCCGTTCGCACCGCTCGGAAATTCCAAACTTTCCAGCCAAAATGGCGGCCTAGAGACTGTAAGGAGCGCGTCCCCCCCCCTCCACGTGACCGGGCCCGGCGGCCGCCCAATCAGGACTCGGCTCGGCCCGGGGCCGGTACCTCAGTCGGCGGGGCGGGGGGGAGGAGGCAAGGTGAGCGCTCGCCGCCCGCCTTAAAGGGGCGGTGGCCCGGGAGGCCCATCCCGCCCGCCCGGCCCCTCAGGGTCCCCGCTGGGTACTGGGGTGGTGCTAGCGAATGGAGGGCCTGCAGTACAGCGCGTATGGCCTGGCTCCCCACTCCGCCCAGCCCCTAAGCCGCGGGCAGACCGCAGCGGGCTCCCTCACGCCAGCCGAGGCGGCACGGCCTCGGGTTCTCCCGGTGCCGATCGCTGCCTGGTGCGGCGGGGCTCGTCTCCCTGGCGCAGCGCCGGCGGCGGCCGGTGTGTGCCCTGTGAGGGTGGGACAGCTACAGGTGCGCCGGCAAAGTTAGTTGGTGGCATCGGTGCTGCCCTTTACCCGGTGTGTGTGCGGCTGGCAGGGGCTGAGGGGTAAAAATGGTCTAAACACCTGTGTGGGCGCTGAGGCTGTAAGAGGTTCTGTGTGGATCAGCTGGTGGCGTGCTGTCTGCTGTAAAAACACACGACTGGAGACGTTCCTTGCACCGGGAAGCCGGTGGCCTAATTCCATAGCAGGAGGTGGTGGGACAGGCAGGGGACATGGGTACCTTACAGACGTGACCGGCCTCCACAACAGCGACACACCGAGCGCTGCATCCACCTGTTGCTGGGTTTCTTCCCTTGATCATCTTGGTGAAGAACACCCTGAGATGCAAAGGAAGGGCTTATTTGAGGGAAGATAAAGAAATAACTTTGCTATAGTTACCAGAGGACATGGGTTAATGTAAGGACATCACAGGAGAAAGCGTGAAAAGCCTTGCTTATTTGAAAATCTGAGAGATGGTCTGTATAGGCCAACATCATGGACTGATCAGAATTATGAAAGCTACTTTTTCAAAACTGGCACAGAAATGGTAATGAGGAGCCTTCAAAGGCAATACAAACAGCTTGCTTCTTTGCATGATAGCAAAGAGGAGACAGAGCACAGAAATGGGTGACTTGGATAGAAACACGCATGAGGAAGATGATCTTTGCAGCATGTTCTAGGTGCTGTTAAAGGGAAAATATATATTAAAATTGGAGAATGTAGAGGTAACTCAAATGCTTGTACTAAGGGGGAATGTTACTTATTTCTCAATCAGATCAACAATCAGCCAGAACCTTGGATCTGAAACACTTCAAACCCTATGTATGTGCATGTGAGAGGCAGAGAGAGACTTGAAAGTTCAAAGCAATTCCTGCTGATGTGGGTTTTTTTGATCCAAGTTTGCATCTCCATTTACACTCTTTTGATTTAGACATGACTAAAAATGTACAAGAGCTTGCCCCAGGTACCTAAAAAGAATCTCCTGGGCAACTTTTGCAAATGTGAAGTCTAAAAATCATTACTATATTTGGCTGTGGTAAAGTCCTAATGTAAAAGAAAACACTGCAACAAATCTAACCCAGACCTAGAGGAGACCTCTCTCCTCTCTACCCCCCTCCGCAGTACTTCTATGTTTTGTACTTAGATTTGCACCAGGATTTTCTCCTCCTCCCACAGCTATGTACTGCAAAGTTGTTCACATACCTCACTGAAGGAAACAGAATATACATTTACTGCTGACACACATTTCCCTCCTTTCTAGCTGTACTTTCATACTTTCAGAGTTTGGGCAGTAACTGGTATCGGTTCCTATATTTTGAAATGAAAGCATGCTAAGAAGGGACATTGGCAGAAGCCTTCATCATCTGGCCTCATCAGTTTTCACTGTTTACAACAGCAATAAATGTACTTTAAAGGGGCCATAGTCCTCTTGATGTCAGAGGTATATATATTCAGGAAGAGCAGCCTAAATTTAGCTAGAAGAAAGGAGGCATCTGCAGCAGTGAGGTTGGTTTTGCTGACTGACAAAATTGTATTATTACAAAGCAAAAAAACTTTTTTTTTTTTGTGATTAAAGCAGCCAACATAAAGAAAGTACTTTTTCATAAACAGGATTTGATGTTTCCAAGGCTTTTCTTTTTTTTATTTTAAATAAGAGATAATCCCATTACATACGGTCATTGTGCTGGGGATAGAGAAATAATCCCATATATAACACCCTGAGATAGCATTTCTCACTTGTTACTAATGCTCCATGAAAAAAAAAAAAAAAAAGAAAACATCAAAGAGGGGATCAGGATGACGGATCACCAAGCCAGGAAGCAATTAGGTGAGCATTATTGTACCTCAAAGAGCGGTGTTGGTTGCTGGCACTTCTGTTTCAGTTCAGGGAGTTGATATTTGTTGATTGAAAGCAGTTGAACCAGAAAGCACAGTTTTACACTTCAGTATCTAAAGTGGTTTTGAAATTCCAGTGCATATAGAAAATACCTCATGAGTAGAAAATGGTAGTTTTACTAGTACATGGCCATAAGAGTCAGTGTTGTAAAACTGTCCTGTATTGCATGTTATTTTTTCAAGCTCCAGTTTTCAGGAAATTTTGTAGTTCCCTTCAAGGAGCAAAAAACTGGGTAAGAACCAGAGCATCATTTGTGCCACGGCTGAAGCAGTATCATTTAAACCAAACCGCTGTAGGCAGCATACAGAAAGGCTTGTACTTAAATGGTGAGTGGTGGTGTCAGCACACAAGTCAGCATTATGCTTTGCTAAACACCTCCTGGCCATGCTCCAGAATGACCCTTGGTGGCGTAGGAACAATTATACCAAGCAGCAGCCTGTGGCAGCTGTAGCCCCCTTGGCCTCAGAAGCAGCTGAGGATCTGACCCACAGCCCCCTCTCCCTGCCTGCAGATCTCATTGTTAAAATCCCTTCTTTTGCGACCGCTGGCAGCAGCTTCCATGGGACACTCTCTGGGACAGTACCTCTGGCGGGAGCAGGCAGCTACAGCGCATGTAGTGCTCTGCCTGGTTGAGGAGATGCTGCTTAGGAAGAACGTGTGATACAGGAGGAGGCAGGTTTGGGCAGCAAGGAGGTCAGCACAGAACAAGCATCTTGCCCAGATGTGGAGAAACTTCTGTAACAGGCACCTGATCCCAGCCCATGCCATGTGTGCACATGGGGAAAAAGCAGGCCCTGAGGGAGAGGTTGATAAACCCAGTTTACAAACCCATAGTGAAACAGAGACGATGCTTTCCCATTTGAGAAACTATGCCAGAGATTGTTGGTAGCTGCCTGTTCAGCCTGAGAACAACCACTGCAGTGACGCCTGTCAGGGATTTGTACTGGATCACACACAGATACTCAAGACAGGCCAAATGCCACTTTGAAAGCAGCTCATTATGCTCTAGAAATGTTACCTGTACAGCTGGCACCCCACCGTGGGAACAGGAATGCTGTTAGTTTCTTCCATCGTGCAGCAGTCACACTTGGGCCACAGGCCGAGCAACATGACATGGAGAGGTCTCACTTCATAGCAGTTACCTGGTGGATCCCTTAAGTCCCACTGGAAGCAGATGACCACCACATGGACTGCTCAAAATAGCACAGATCCTCATAGATAAGCTTAGGAAGTGTGGGTTAGATGAATGGACTATTAAGTGGATTGAAAACTGGCTAAAAGATAGGACCCAGAGGGTCGTGATTAGGGACACAGAATCCAGCTGGAATCCCAGAAGGCTGTGCCGCCATCCAATGAGACCTGGACAGCTGGAGAGATGGGCAGAGAGAAACATAATGAAATTTAA
>BJBW01001861.1:0-82269 GCA_004320125.1 Scolopax mira
GCGTCTGATGCAGCGGCGGCTCCAAGGCAAAGGTGCCAAAGCGTGGGATTGTCTGGAGAGTCGGCGGGAGGGGGAGCAGGATGGACGGGGGGCGTTTGGCACCTGGACAAACTCTTGCTACTCCCCGGGTATCGATCATACAACGTACAACCTTAACTACACAAGTTTGGTCCTTCACTACGTACTTATATTAACATTATTTCTTCACAATAGTGATACCTAAGGCAAAAAATACTGTTAAGGAAGAAATCAAACAGGAAAAGAATTAGCAAAAAATGACAAGGTATCTACAGATTAAAATAAATTCCGTGGGGAAAAGAACCAATTCTTTCCTTGTTTTCCCTTGGCCCCCCCGGGAATAACCTCCAGGCCGAGCGGGGCCGGGCTGTGCTGCAGCAGCAGCAGAGGCAGATGCTGGGACGGGAGCGTCCCGTCTCCTCGGCGGAGCCTGGTTTCTTCCGACAGCGTCAGCTCCCGGGCTCCGGGCACCCCGGAGCCTTGTGCAAATACGTGAAGCAGTTGGGCTTCTACTGACTGTTGGGCTCGGAGCCTCGGGCACTTTCACAGGGCGTTGTGGGAAACCGGGAAGGAAGGGTAACGGGTCCTGGAGAAGACACCGATGCTGCTGAAGCGACCTTTTCCTCCGGCTCTACCAAAGCTGCCCCAGATCTCTCCCCCGCGGGCAGTGGGGGGCTCCTGGCTCCCTACAACCAGCCTCCCCTGTGCTCCTGGGTGCGAAGGGGGGATGACGAAGGGAGTGCTCCTAACACCACCTCGCTTTCTCAGAGTAGCTGTTTCCTTTGTTTTAGCATGCTGGAATAGGCTCTGACATCCCGTCCCCTCACGCCGGATGGGCACAGGAGCAGGCAGAGGGGCTGTGTGTGTCAGGGATTTACAGGCAGCTTCACTGGCTTCGCCAGCACTGGCCATTAACCCCGTTCTGCAAGCAGGTATTACCCGACACAACACTTAGGAGAAGCAGGGCCAGCACTAAAATATGGTGAAATCAGTGGGAAAAGCTCATTTCGAGCTCCTGCGGCTGCAGGACGGCAACGGGCCAGAGGCAGCGCCTGGTCCCCTCAGGGGCAGGAGCAGCTCGGTCCTGGGCATTGCTCATCTTCAGATGCTGCAGCTGGAAAACTCTCAGGACACCCATTCTCACCCTTGCCTGTGCTCTTTGCAAACCTAACTGCTCTCCTGACTATTCCGAAATTCGGCTTTACCCGCCCCACCAGGGACAGGGCAGCACAAACACCGCGGCACTGCTGGAGGCTGCTTCCTACCAGTGAAGACAATGAGATTTTCACAGCGGCTTAAAATCACTCATTAAAGTATCTGCGAGCAATTTTAGTGTCTGAGAGACCATTCGATTCTTAGCCACCCAGGGCTGCACCCCTGAGGATGCCGAGAGCAGGGAGATTTGAACCTTTCTACTTAAATTAGAGGCCGAAGAGCAGTGTGCTGTGTGTGAGCAGCCATCCAGCATACCAAAACAACTGCCTCAGTCAGAAACTTCTGCCACGGTTCCCAGATGCTACCAACACTGAACGGATGTCACTCTAACAAAACAAACAAACAAACAAACAGAACAAAAAGCCCTGGGAGATACATTAGAAGATGATTCTGAATTGCCCTTCGCAAGGAGAGACTCGCCCGCCACAGACGCTTTCTCACACACAGGCAGGGCTTTGCCCCGGGACCTCTCTGCCTGGGGAAGTCCAAGCATCTTCAGCAGCTCCGTGGTGGTGCCACCAACCCTGTCCCTGGCTGAGCATGGCTTTTGTGACACTCTCCGAGCCCCTGGGCTCACAGGCAGCACGGAGAAGGGACAGAGCCCTACCCTGGCAGCGCAGGCACACACAGAAGGGCACTCAGGGCACAGCCGGTGACTGTCAACCACGGATTTGTGTGGTGCCTCCATCACCCCAACCTCAGCGAGGCTGGGGGAGAAGATGTCCCCGTCGGAGAGGGAAATCCGTTGGTGGCCTCATGTTCCAGAAGCTTTGCCCTAGACCGAGATGTTTCTTTGGGAACAAGGGACAGGATGGCATTTCGGTGGGAGCGCAGAATTTCAAATTCTTTTGGGGGGGGGTCAATTAAACGGGTTGAATTTACCCTTCCCTGGTATAACTCCAGTGACTACGTCAGAATTGCACCAGGGACAGGTCACACCTGGCTCTTTTTCCTTATTACTTCACTATTCAGCGGGATTGGAAGGAAATGCTACTGAATGGTTTCAAACTTTCGTTAACATGCAGGCTTTACTGGCTCAGTCATACTGGTTTGCAATGGTAGAGGGGCCAATATCTGCTGCAATTTGGGTCTTGCTCGTGCTGTTCCTACAGACTGTGAGATCCTTCGGGCTGCGTCGGGGTGATCCAGTTGTGGAGAGGTTCGTTCTGATAAATTAGAAATGAAAACTCTGGATAGATCAAAAATGTAGGACTTGATAGGTCGGACGCGACAGGTTTCCTTCTCAGCCAAAAGTCCAGACTCCTCCCTGAGGCTCTCTCATCCATCTTCTGCTTGCTAGGGTTTTTGCTAGGATTACTGCAGCACCTCCGCCTCCTCGCCTGGGCTCTGGCCAGTGCCTTGGTGACCTCTCAGAGGTGGTTGATGGGGTTAAAGGTCCCCGACTCTGAAGCTGCTCCTGCCATGTCCAACCAAGCCCCCAGCGAGTTCTGGGAGGACGCGTGGAGGGGAGCGTTCTCAGACAGGGACAGCATCATTGCATAAGCCTGGAGGAGGAGAGAGCAAGGCAGAGGAGAGGTGTGAGCACACAGGTGGGACGGGCTGCCATGGCTGTGTGAAGCACAGCACACCTAACCACGGGGGGACACAGGGCAGCCCTCTGCCTGGGGGCTGAGAACCGTGCCAGGAGGTCTAAGTGACATCCCCACACTAGGGTGACACCCACCCTTCCAACTGCTCAGCTCTTACAGGAGTTGCAGGGTTACCCGGGAGAGGCCATCGTTCCCACTGGCTTTTATGGGACCAAATCCTTTCTGCGTTTGGTCACGAGCCCCCAGGCTTGGTTCTGGGGAAAGCAGTGACACACAGAATGCCAGTTGCTCTTTTTTTTGTTCTACGGACAAACGAGTGGCTTAAGAGAGAGGCCAGGGCCCAGTCACATGCCACAGAAATAGTGAAGGAACATCCACGTTAGCTGTAACCCATGGGCAACTGTGGGCAGAGGCCACCCATCCTGACCCACTGCTTGCCATGAGCTCCCAGTCCCTGCAGAAACCACAGGTATTTAGGAATATAGGCACGAAATGCCTGTTGTCATTACCAGTGTGTTCATGTGCTCCTGTCGGGGTAGATTTATTGCTGCAGTGAAATTTAGGTAGATTAAAAAAGTTAAAAATATCTGCTGGGAAAAATGCACCAAGACTTCTGCTTTCTCTATGACAATCTGCTTCTTTCTTTGTAGCCTTGATGCTTTCCCTCTGCCACAACTACGTGCCTCATACACCATTGTGTCCTTCACAGCCCACATAAGTGAGGATGATAACCTCACACATGGGAGGTGAAAGCCAAAGTAATTGTCACCCATGGCCTGAGACAGAGGAGGACGTGGTCCCCCCACCCTCCCTAGTCTACCTCAGCCGGTGTAATGTATGCTCCTGCTGGGCAATGTCCATGTAGCCCTCTCCATCACACCCACCCACACACACACAGCCCTTTGCAGGGCAAGAGACAAAGACCACAGGTTATCTGGGACACCAGAACAGCACTCATTGCAATGGGACCCTGAGTAATGCAACTGTAGTGGTGACAATACCAACAGCTACCCAACCTCAGCCTCTCAAACGCTGAGAGTCTCATCTACTTGTCAAGTCAACACATTCCTGTTACGGTGGGTGTGTGCTGGAAGAGGTTCAGCGTTGCAGCATTGGGGACATGCACACATCTAAGATTGCTCAAAAGAAGGACAGCCATAAAGGCATTGTGCTGCTCACACAAACGTTTCACTATTATGCTTCCTGCACAAGAGATGGTTCAAATTACTTAAGTTACTTACTGTGATTTAAGGGTAACCAGTCCTGCAACTCAGACATTATAAAATTGGTTCAAAATCCAAAAATACCCCACCCCACCATAGGACCTAACAATGTAGTGCATATTTTGACAGAGCAAGCTGTTCCGAAATGTTAGTACCTTTGGCATATTAGTAACAGGACACATATAAGAGTCAGGCAAGAGGTTTGTGTCTAAGTTAGTTTCACCCTGAAAAAAAAGTGTCTTATCTTCAAGCAGGCCTTCCCCAGCATCACTATTAGCACCTACTATGAAGGAGGACAATAATTTTACAAGTTTTGGGTAATGACAAATCAAAAATCCTGTTCTGTTTGGCAACTGCATTAAGCTACTGCTTTGCTCGACGTTTAAAATAGATTTCATGACAATTTCTGTTGCTCGAAGGTTAGAAAAGGACTCCAAGGCAACAGCTCTACTCATCACCCATGAAGGGCTGAGTATGGTCTCTCCAGTCCAGCCCAGTGATGTAACTTCACTGAACAGTTCTTTTGTGAGAATCCTTTTGTAGGGATCAAGATATGAACTTCATAAAAGCAGACTGAACATTTTGGTTTAATGAAAAGGCAGAAAGCACAGATGGATCTGCCCCCCCTTACAGACCTTGCTCACAACTCCAGTAGGTGCTGAGATGTCATTTTGAGCTTTCCTGGTGGGTCTGAACTGGTCTAGCTCAGAGGGCAGATCTCCATTTTATGGTTTGCTCTTAGAAATCAGGAAGATAAATGAGGAAATCCTCTAGGCTTCCTGGACTGCAAGTCCTGGAAATGTGATTACACCTTTTACAATCAAACCCAAGGATACTTTTATCACTGTTTCTGCAGACCAAACCTCGAGTTTCTTAGTATACACCAACTGAAGAGCCCTCCCAAAGTATAAATAAGTAATAGTCATAAAAACATTTATACAGACAGATAAAAACAGACAGATGCCTCTACTTTACTATATAAGCATGTTCTCACAGCACAGGCTGAATGATAAATCGATCTGGTGACCTAAAACTGGTGCCCACTCCCTTCCTCCTCTATTTCAGTACAGTTGCAACAAGACACGGCTCACGTATGATTCAGGCATTACAGTTAGAATCCCTGCTCACTGGATGGGGAAAATAAACCTTAGCTAAAGGCAGCCAGCTGCTTGCTCATCCTACCGTGTGTGCTGGTGGCAACTAGATAAAATGTTCTGACATATACCTACCTGGTTTTTAGCCTGCCTGTACAGAGTCTGTTTTATTGTCTCAGAGTCTAAGGTGGAATTAAACACATCTTTAACTTCAAATGCTTCCTCGGCTGCTTTGCGAAGATCCAGCCCCTTCCCAAAATTCGGCATCTGCTCCAAATCTAACAAGCCGGCTTCGTCCTCCTCAATACACCTGTACCAATGACCAGGGGAAGGGGTTGACCTGTTGTTAGCTCGTCTCACCGTTCACATCTAGCCAAAGTGCGTTGTTGCTAGCCCAGTGCCTGCATGCACATACCATGGAGGGGCTCACAAGCCACATGCATGGACCAACAGACAGACAGACAGACACCAAAATGACACAAAATGCAAGGAGGGCAGAAAAAGTGGAGAGCGTGACGATGCACAAAGCAGCACCAGGGCTGTAGGTATCTGTGAGCCAGCCTGGCTACAATTGACTTTGGTCTTCTGTGTGGAGAGGCCCCATTCCTGCCCACTCCCTGAAACATCTGACCCCGGATCCATGTCTGAGGAACACTGCTGATTTGCTTTGAGCTGCGCTGAAATCAGGTAAGATACTGCTTGGCATCATGGGACATTATTACAAATAGCAGGTGGGAAACTGAGGCAACATCCCCCCCCCCCCCCCAAGCCTATACTATGTGCAACAAATATTAATTTTAAAGGTGTCTAGACATGGCTTGATCTTGGAAAAAAAAAGGCTTTACTTTCTCCCAGAGCTCTGAGAACTCCACTTGGAGTCAACAATGCTCTGCTACAATTAAGTGGGCAGAGCAGCACAAAACGGTTTCACACTTTGCCTTTTCCTTTGCCCTGACCAGTGTTTGAGGGACCTGCAGAACCCTGAAAGTACTGTTTTCTGCATGGGACTAACTGTTCTCCCAATGCAAACTTCCCAAGTCTTGGATAGACCTTCCCCCAGCTTCTCCTGGCAGTCCACTTGTTTCGTGTCCCCCACCCCGGTGAAAATGGAATCTCTCAAGTGAATGCTTGAATCAAACTGGAGGGATGAGACATGGCTTGGAAAACAAAACAACAGCACCCACAATCTACCGTGACACGGGGTCAGAAGTCTGAGCCCCGGTGGCTTCTCAAAGGGAATGGCCCCCCCTCACCTTCGGGTGTGGTCAAAGCTCATGGTGAGAGATGTGGGCTCTTCATCCTCCTCATCCTCAAACGCTCCTCGGGGCTCTGCGGCGGGTGATACCGTTTCATCCTGTGACTTCCCTGTCAGGCTGTCGTCGTCTTCCTCTTCCAGTTCTTCGTCCTCATCATCCACGTCTTCTGTTTTCTCATTTGCTAATCCATGACACTGGGAATTGCCGTCAATATCCTGGATTTCTGGCCTGAAATATTTGGTCACGGGGGAGGGGTGGGGAAGAAGAAAGAAAAGAGAAAAAAGAAAAGATGCCAAATGCGTAAGTAATGTGTTTTCACTGTAACACAAAACTTTGATAATTTTATACATATGTATGAATACAAAGATGTATTTATGTACACATACATGTTATTTGAACTGCAAGGAAAAGGAAAACCAACATGTTTCAGACATTTAAAAACCAGCCTTCACAGTGTCTTAAGGGCTCATAAGCACATCAAGAATATACTAATTCCAGTGCTTTTCAAACTAGAATTTTGTCTAGTCTGGATTTAAATGATGGGTTTCCATCTCTTCAAATATAGCAACTGTGGGACAAGTGGCTTTCATCCTTCTCGGTGCTACTGAATTCTAGCAAACTCCCTTTGAGCAACCAGAAGGAGGAAACTTCTAACAGCCAGCCAAAATTCTCTCTCATACTTTTGCTATTCATACCCGTATGGACCTCACAGACTCCACAGAAGCAGCACTTTTACATCATGTTAAGAGAATGAGAGCAGGATCATGAGCACTATGGACTTGGAACCCACAAGGGTGCCACCAAGTGACATACAGTGAGTTTAATGTCCTCACCAGAAATTTCATGTCAGCACGTTCCACGCTTCTTACTGGTCTTTCTCATCATCATGTGGATTTCTCATACTTACATTTTGGGCTTAAATCTTAGTATTGTCATTAAACAGCTATTTGTGGAAACAGGACAGTAGCAGGGGAGATATCACTCAGCCAAAATAAGGTTTGTGATATGGATAGATTTGAAACAAACTAATAGAGTAGAAAAGCAGGGGCCTCTGGTTTCCTTAACCGGTGTTCCCTGATGGGTAACGGAACAGGCACATGGCTTCATGGCGGAAGGTAATGGTTCAATAATCACATTTTTATATAGAGAAGAAATGGTGTTTTGTCACATTTATTGTGCTGGAGCCAGTGGAGCAGCCTCCCTGCCTGCTCTCAGTGCAGCTCCTCCGGAATTGTGCTCCACTGGTTGCTCCCACCAGTCTCCAGCCGTTAGTGCCTCTCTGCCTCAGTCCTCCTAATTGAAATCCCTTTCCAAAAAGATCTATCATGGCTTAGAGCTTGAAGTTGAATGCATTTTCCTCCCAAACTGTTACATTTCTCTCCTTTGAGCATTTCACACCAAGTACTGTAGGATGGGTCTGTCAACCATGTTAACAACTCATGTCACCAGATAGTTTTATTTGCTTGTCTACCTTTTATCTGCTAAAGTTGATGCTTGATTCATCTCACTATTTGCAATAAAATTTCTGATTTCAGAGAAATACGAATCCTCTTTTTCATCTAAAAGTGCATGGTTGTCTGATTCCGAGTTTGGGGAAGAGGCACTGGTCCCAAGGTGGTTGGTGATGACTCCAGAGTGCTGGCTCACTGCGCGAGAGAGACAAGAAGGGACAACAGGAGAAACAATCAGATATTGTCAAAGTTATCATTAAGAGGAAAGACAAAGGAGGCACACAACAGATTTAGATTAGATACTAGAAAGAAATTATTTCCTGTGAATGTGGTGAGACACTGGAACAGGTTGCCCAGGGAAGCTGTGTCTGCCCCATCCCTGGAGGGGTTCAAAGCCAGGTTGGATGGGGCTTGGAGCAACCTGGTGTGGTGGGAGGTGTCCCTGCCCAGGGCAGGGGATTTGGAACTAGATGATCTTTAAGGTCCCTTCCAACCCAAAATCATTCTATGATTCTATGAATTCTCTAGCTATATATTAATAATTTAACATTTAAGAGAAATCTCATGGACCAACACTGCCAAAAGAAGCTCATGTTTTCAGGCTTGACCCTGCAGCGCTGCCTCCAACTGTGGGGCCACCAACATCAGAAGGACATGGAGCTGTTTGAGCAGGGCCAGAGGAGGGTCTCTGGAGATGCTGGGAGGGCTGGAGCCCCTCTGCTGTGAGAGAGTTGGGGGGGTTCAGCCTGGAGAAGAGAAGGCTCTGGGGAGACCTTAGAGCCCCTTCCAGTCCCTAAAGGGGCTTCAGGAAGGGACTCTTGGTCAGGGAGTGGAGTTTCCCAAGGACCAGAGAGACCAGACCGTGGTGTCTTCTCCCTCCTGTGCCCCAGGAGAACCGCATAGCAACGGCCCTTCCCACCTGGAACGTTCTCGTGTTCATGTTTCTTAAGATGCCGGTCCAGGTTGGTCTGCTGCCCAAAGCATCGGTTACACAGGTGACATTTGAATGGCTTCTCCTTGTTATGGATGTTTCGAACGTGCCGCTGGAGGTTGGAGGAAATGCTGAATGACCTGTCACAGTATTTACACCTGAAAAATAGAAGCAAATGCCAAAGAGTGCAACGTGAGGAAAAAAACAAACAAACAAACAAACAACAAAAAAAAAAAAAAGAAAAATCTGACTATCAGAAAACCAGAAAATGCTGGTCTATAAATCTTTACTCAGCTGAGGACCTGGAAAGCACAAGGCATTAATCATTCCAGACAAATCTGATATTATTGTTATTCAAGGAGCACAAAGAAAGGATTAGGATTAGTTAAGAAGTGAGCCGTCCAAACAAATAAGAATTTTAAACAAAATAATTACTTTTCCACGCATGAATGTAAAAATAAGAAAGGTGAATTTATTTCTTCCAACCTTCTCATTTAGTAGGGGAAGCAGGTGAAATATGGCTGTGGAGGGAGGAAAAAGAGGACAGAAGGAAAAGAAAGAAGGGAAGTTAAATGCATAAAATAGTTCTTAGCTTGCCTATCCCAATGTGACACAGTTATCTGGACACACAGAAAACTCCAGACTTATTTGTGAGATTCCTTGTGGTGCTCAAGATGCAGGCAGCACAGCGTGCCTTTAAAGGTAGTTATGGTTATTATTATTATAGTACAACAGCTCCCAAGAAATACACCGTGGTTTCCAAATAGGATTAGATTTACTCCGATGTAGTGAATATCTGGTTTAAAATGAAAAAATGTGGAGTGTAAGGAGCCAAGCCAGGATGTTCAGGGAAACTGCTGAGTGAAGAAATGTTCCCTCTTTGAACCAAACCCCAGCAGGACCCACGGTGGACACGCTGGAAGCCTCTTCAAAGTTGCCACCCCCCCTCTCTGGATTCAGATTTCCCCCCAAATAAAAACAAGGCTTTGTTAAACCCCGGAGCTTTGTGAACCTGGACCTTTACTTCTCTTCCAGCGCAGGAGGAGGAGGAGGCAGCTGACATACTGAAGAGGGCAGCTTTGAGCCACAATGAAGAGTTTCAGCACTAAAGCTCAGAAAATCTAATTCCTCTTTGAATCCGCCTGAATCCCTCATTAGATCTCCCTTTAAATGCGTCATTTGTACCTCAACAAAGCTGCTTTCCTCATGGCTCTACTTCCAAAACCCAGGAGAAGTAGAATCCTTTCTCCGCTGCAGACCTCTGCAAATCCTCTGCACTTACGGGGCAAAATAAAAACTGTTCTTTTTTTTTCGTAATTCCAGGACAAAACCTCTTGCTTCAGGCAGAGCCGCTCTGTGCTCCTTAACTGAGAGCAAAACCTGCCCCACCGGGCTGAGCCTCTGGGTAGGACACGGAGGAGCTGGTGCATTTCGGATTGTTTTGGGACTAGAACTAGAGAAGTGTCTGGGTTGGAAGGGACCTGGGCAATGCCGTGGTTCCCCATGGGAAGGGGGCACAGAACTCATCTCGTGCCCATGTCATTCAAGTCCAAAACTGGATTCGCCCTCAGGCGAAGGAGGGAGTTCTGTGTCCCACAGACACAACAGGTTCAAAGGTGGGAAGGAGGTTTAAGTGTAAAAAAAAATAAAAAAATCTCTGCCGTGAAACTCACACACAATTTCCAGATGTGCTACAGCTGCGATTTTTATTCGGTCTCCAAAGCTAAATTGATATTATTTTTGGAAATAGCAGAGATACATTTATGAAACACTCTCTCTCACTGAATGTTTATGGATTCCATGCCCACCTCCGAACTTCCTACTGTTAAGTCACCAGAAAGAATAAAGATGTTTCAAATAATGAACCTTTATTATGATTAACCTAGGAAGAAAGCAAAATCACTTTTTAAACCACAGTTTTCTCAGCCCTAAAAAGTTTTCATTTTTTCAAAAAAACCATGAATTGAACGAATCTAGAAAACAAGGCGTTCTTTGAACACCAGCAGAGTTTAGATGCGGGGAGTTAAACACACGGTTTCCCAGCTCTTATTCCCCTCCTCTCTGCTGGCAATGAATGACTCTGCTTCCAGCCCCCGCCAGGCTTCTGAAAACTGAAATGTCAAAAATAGCCGATACCCCAAAATCCTCAGTATTAGCAGTTTTGCCCAGCTTGGGTCTACTGGTATTGCACCACCAGCCTTCTCCTCATCCCTGCCGAGGTTTCCCCTCCCTGCCTGTCCCCACCAGCCCCATCCCTCCTGCCTGAACCCCCCTTTCCCATGGTGCCCAGGGCACCCCGAGAACGTGCCTACGCATCACTCACAGCTCCGGCCACTTCAAAGGCAGCCCTTGATGCGTCGGGCAAAAAAGACCCGGCCTCCTGTATGTCAATTTATTTAGATGTTCAGGAAGTCTTTGAAAAGTTCCCTCTGACAGGTCCCCGCTCTAACTATGAGCTATGTGGATCCAGGGTAGGGTACGGGGAAAGGATAAAGAGCTTGTTAAAAAAATAGGAAACAGAGGGGCATTGGAAAGGAGCAATAGCTGATGTCTGAGAGCAAAGGGATGAGGGAGACGTACTGTATTATTTGTGGTCCCAGAGGGGTCGGAGCTTGGATCTCTGCTGGTTTTAATCTAAATAAATGACCCAGACAGAGGAACCGGCTTAAATTCAAGGAAGAGGTGAACACAGAGGCAGGAAAAGAATAAAACTCAAAAGAAGCAGTATTTGCTTTGTAAACACACTGACAAAACGCTAATAAAGTTTCTTCCTTATCAGTTTAAAGTAACACACCAACGGGCTAAAAAAATATAAAGTGGGAGTGAATGATAGGTGAGAACGAGCCAAAACTGAACCTGGGGAGCCCTGAGGAACAGCAGGAGATCCCAGGGGACTTGGGGACCGGGGGTGATGCAATGGGAGGGGGAAAAGCAGAGAGAAAATCCCAGTAAAGAAAGGAGGAGTAACTGAGCCCATCACTGTACAGCCCTTACACTTATTTGATGATCAATGTGAGCTGTAAAGACAGAATTGCAGTAAAAAAAGCCTAAAGTCCAGGGAAAGTTACTCCTCTGAGCAAATATTTCAACCCAAGTGCATTTACACCAGGGATGAATTTAGGCTACATTTTTAAAAAGAAAGAAAAACCAGAAAAAAAGAGGTTTTTATTGAAGTATGTGCAATCTTAAGTGAGATGGTAGATGTCAGCTTTAGTTGTTAGTTTCAGCTTAATGCAGATAACAGGACACGGGGGCCTAAAAGGAAATTAAAGAAAAACAAATTCAAAACAGACGTCAGGAAGCACATCTTTATAGGGGGAATCACGGCCTCGCAGGCAATGCTTCAGGATTGGGTGTAATTCAAGAATCAATTAGACGGGCATCCTGGAGGGAATGGACATTTGAAAGAAGAAAAGTCTTGCTGAATCAAACAACTTTTAGTGGGTCTCAGCCCAGATTTTAGGTAGTTTCTGTGATTCCACAGAATGAAAGCAAAACTACGAAGCAGACCCACGGCTACAATACATCCCTGTGTTCCTGTGCCCCCAAAATAAGGAGCTTCTCTAAAAACTGCCTCTCCCAGTCTTGGCTTGGAAACCCCAGAATGACAACAAAGTCCTGTTTTTTATGACCTGAGTTTCTGTCCTTAAGTCTGACATGATTTCACAAGCCCAAGTTACTTCGCATTTCTCTGAAAGAAACAGTTAAGGTTGGTAGTTCTTTTTACCACTGGCTTTTGAAGTCCATGCAACTGAATTTTAGGTGAAAAAGAACAAAAAATAAGAAAAGTGAAAAAATGAATTTGCCTGTATAGCATATTGCCTTTGAGTCTTTTCAAACCAGTGGATTTTTAGGAAGTGCAGTACCAAGTACTTCTGACTCTTCAAAAAACATGTAGCACTTTCCCTTACAAAAAGAATCAATTTTGCCTCCTTATTGCTCATGTGCTGTGAATTCCTACGTTATACATAAATAAATAGACACCTGGGAAATTTAAGTGACTTGGTAAAAAACACACCCCTTCTCAGTGATAATCAGGAATCGAACCCAAAGCAGCTTATTTTCTAGCCTGTCTGTTTCATGATCTACATCTGGACATTTGGTCAGTTATATTAGCTTTAAGAACATTTTAATTCATATTTGGATGAATATATAACTCTGATAGAATCAAAAGAAAAAACATTTAAACAATCTAAAAAAAAGTTTTAAAAAGACATTAGTAAACCACTGAAAAGTCAGCAACCTCCTTTTACCTGCATAAAGTCAGAACTTAAAAAACAAGCTTTCAAAACAATTATTGCTGCAGAAGTTGGAAAATCTCAGTTCTCTGAGAGCAAAAGAAAATCAATGATAATTAAGCTCTTCTGTAAACGTAGCCCCAACTCTCAGGAGTGCTATTATAATGCAACATTGTCCAGAAGTCAAACCTCTATTACAAAAAAAACACACAGGCCGTTTTCTGGGAGAAGACCAGATCAAATAAATCTTTATTTTCCTAACCTTTGTTAAGTTGCAAGTCTCCTTTTTTGGAAGAAAACTGAACTAACAATCTCGGAATAATCGGGAGTGAGCATTTTAGTCAGACAGGGGTGTGCAGTGAATACACAGTATTCATTCAAGGCATATCAAATAACGCAACTGAAAAAATCAGAACGGGGAATGGTTCCAAAATATATGTGTGCTTTGGAGAGGGCTTTTTTTTTATTTTTAATTTACCTAATGTCTACACTCAAAATTCTGTATGGAAAAAAAATGGACTCTGTATGTACTGGGGATTACAATGTGGGAGAGAAGAGCTTCGTAAGTTAAACCAAGCATAAAAATGTGATGTATTTGACCACACGGCCTTTTGCTGCTCACAAATGTGTTTGTGTTTCCCTTTATATAATGACTATTACATTCCTTTTGTTGTGAACTTACGACTGTGTATAGAAACAGCGTAATATTAGCTACCAAAAATGAAACTGTTAGAATTGTTACCATTGTTTGACAACATGCAAAGCACTTACTCGCACGATGGGAAACACAATGCTTCATTTTCAGTGGGCTATCCATTCCTCACTCTTTCTGTTTTGCTCAAACATGCACCTATTCTAACAGGAAATCAGCCAAAGCAGATTTTTTGCCAGAGTTTTTTGACACTGACTGAAACACTCGGAGGAAATACTGGGGGAAAATATTCCTTCATATACCTATGCACACACGCTTAGATGTTTGGGGGTTTTTTTTGTGAGTTTTATTCAAATTTAAACCACTCACGTAAAGACGAGTCTCTTTCTGAGACCCAGCACCAGGGTCACGGTGATGCCCTGAAGGTGCAGGGTCTTGGCTGGGGGCGAGATGGGCAGTTTTTCAATGTGCCCTTTTGCAGGGACACAGTGCAAACTAAGTATAAAAAGATCAGATCACCACAACTAACAGATAATAGTAGTTGAGCCAAATGAGCATGTGAAACCGTGTGTGAATTTCTCCCCCTTAGATCGCTCTTTTTAAATGTGATTTAAAGGACACTCCTCCCTTAGATTTTAAAGCAGATACACTACAGGGCTTTGCTTTTCTTTGGTTTTTTGATCCACTGCTCCAGGCACCTCTGATATGCCTTAGGAAAAGAAAGAAAAGAAAAAAATCTAGCTAGACCCAACAGTCAAATTACTGGCAAGCCCTTCAAAACAGCCCGATTTTCAGAGACCTTCAGCACCTTCAGCTGTCCTTGAGATGAATGGTTAATGTGAGTGTTAAACAACACTGCAAACCAGGCCGCTCGTTTGCCAGCATACATCTAAATATAAGTTAAGTGTCTATCTTCAAGCTGCCAAGCCTGATTATTTTTGGCTGGTACACATAATATACAATCCTATGAATCATTCTATGTAACGCTACAGGACTGCGGTACGAAGTTGGCACAGCTTTATAGGAAGGAGAGGAAAAAAATACAATGGAGTGGTGAATGAGGAGTGCGTTGGGAAAGGGGTTTTATCCGGGGGACAACATCACCTGTAGGGCTGTTCTCCAGTGTGTGTCCGCAGATGCCGGGTCAGATTTGCCGAGCGAGGGAAGATCTTCCCACAGTACCTAGACAGGGAAAGCCAAAGTCACCATCACTGCACGAGTCCTGCCACCCCATGCGCTCACAAACAGTGTTCACCACCACCTACCAGCGACACCGCTCCCAAAGCAAGCACACACTCGTGGGACACGGCCAGGATGCAGTCACCCATCCCAGCTTCCACCCAAAGGTGAAGATCCTCCTCAGCCCAAGGTTGAATGTGTTCGATGCCCTTTTGCTGAGTTTCTGCCCATTATTTTTCTAGAAGTTTTCTGAATGCACCCACAGCCTCCCACAGCAGTGAGTCCCTCTGCTGAGCTCTGTGGGGGTAAAAGAACCTCCCTCTTGTCTGAGTTCCGTGACTGCATTCCATACTACCTCCTCCTGCACTGGGAAAAAGAGCCTTTAATCACTGCCTATTCACATCGTTTCGGACTTTTATAGATCTCCTTTATATCCTGCTTTAGTTCCTTATCGTACAGAATCTACTCGATCATCCTTCTCAAAATCCACAGAATTTTCTTTTGGGTAAATGCTGCAGCCTCGTGCTGTTGTTTCTCAGGACATAGTGCTGTGAGTCCAACAGGCTGCTTGGAATAAGGAAAGGCAGCAGTAGGAAATGAAGTAAGAGAAGGAACTGTGTTCCACCATAGATCTGGTTCATACTAAACTCAAAAGGAAGGGAGGTATAAATAAAAGCATGAATTGGGAAACAAAATATTAAGGATGGAAGGTTACGTTCTGTGACTATGAAACCTGATGCTTAATGTTGCAGAAGGAAGGTATGAGGGGATTTTCTATATTTAAGAGACATTGGGCACCTTCAGATGTCTTCGAGGTGAACGGTTAATGTGAGTGTGAATCAACAATGAAAATCCAAACATTGACTTGCTAGTGTGTATCTAAATATATGTTTAGTCCCTATTGCAGGTAGAACCCCCAAATTTCTAAAT
Source organism: Scolopax mira (assembly GCA_004320125.1). NCBI lineage: Eukaryota > Metazoa > Chordata > Aves > Charadriiformes > Scolopacidae > Scolopax > Scolopax mira. The sequence continues at coordinate 15,738 of BJBW01001861.1, forward strand.
ACTCAACTGAATTTTGAGCCCATAGCTTTTGTGGCAAAGTGGAACATAAGAGACACATCAAACAAAATCTGTACCCACTTCCTGCACCCAAGGGAGATGCAGTGGGAGCCACCCCAAGAACCCCCAGGAGCTGCAGGTGAAGCAGATACAGGCTTTTACTCCCCACTGACCAGCTCTGACATGAGCTTTTAGGGCTGCAGTGGAGACGTGAGTATTTCTGTGGATACAACTGTGTTTCAAAAAGTGGTTTACTCTACGTCATTTTTTAAATCGCATTATTTTTGCACAGCTGAGACTGCCCACAGCTGAGATCGCACTCGCATTGGCAACTGTGGCATTTGCTACCACACACAAGAGACTTGGCTTGGAAAATGCTGTTTGCTTGAGAATCTCCAGATCTGCTCTCAAGGTTATTAAAAATTACAAAGAAAATAGAAGATGCTGATTTTCTACCAGACAAAACAAGCTATTTCAGAGTGAATTAGTCATCGGAATGCTCTGTTCTAATTCTGCTGCTCCTTGTTTTCCCTCCCGCCCCTGCTGGGACAGTGAAGATGTCCGTGTCAAGCTGCTCTGTTGGTGTCTGATGGAGCGTCCCACCTTCTCCAGGGCCACCCCACAGGGCTGGAGGCCCAGTCCCTTACCTGCAGGTGTATCGCTCCTTGCCCTTGCGCAGGATGGGGTCGGAGAGCGTGGGGGGCGGCGATCGGAAGTTGAAGGGGTGATGAGGAAGGGGCTGCAGGGACGTGCCGGTGTCTGCCTTCATGGCTGCAAAACTCTCCAGTTTCTCCGTCATCGTCTCTATGGCTGACATCTACGAGTACAAGGCGAGACCTCACATCAGGAAAACCCGCAGGAAGAACAGTATCTGATGCATAAAACATGCCTTTTAGCACCCGCACGCTGGTCAAGGCCCGTGGCTGATGTTTGCTCTTGCTCTCAGGCGAGAGCTGCACAGCGTGAAACGGAGCCACCGAATCCAGCCAGGAAAGAGAGAAACAGCCTGTCGGGATCAGAGAACTCAGCAACAACCAGCAGAGCTGTTCAGTCACCGTCAGATCTTAGACAGTAGGCACTTGTTTACCTTCTGCAACGTGCAGGTGTTTACTTTCAGCATTTTGGATTAAAAACCTCCCTCAGAAAATGCTTGGCTTTCCTTTATTCCAGGGATGACGTTGCAGTGAGACACCACCATCAACTGCTGGATGCAGAACTCATCACCCAAGCCCTCCTCAAACCCAAACCCAGGTCTTGGCACTCAAGGAGGTTTGCTTTCTCATACAGCATCCGTCCCCCTCACACAGAGGGGCAGCCACCCCGAGCCATGGGCAGGCAGGAGAGGCCAGGCTGGAGAGGACAGAGGAGTTTGGGGCAGGAGGCAGAATAATCCTGGCCAAAGCAGAGCAGGAGGGGGCATGGGGACCACTGACAGGGGCTGAGGAGGAGGAGGAGAGGCTGGAGGGGTGAAGAGGGAGCAGATGGGGAACAGGAGTTAAGATCAGGCTCAGGATGGAGCAGGTCCACAGAGAGGTTGCCCAGTGAAGAGGACAACATCCTAATAATATGTAAGAAAGGTTCAGAAGCCAGTAAAGGCAATGGAAGGATGGGTGGGAGGTATCTGAGCTTCTGGATCCAGCCAAAGTACTCCCCTGCAGCTGGAGGCGGTATGGTTTGGGGGACATGGAGAGCCTGTTGGGATGGGAGCAGCAGGGACACAGGCCTGGAGGTGTTACACCAAACACCTTGGTTTGTGGGACCTTTATCCACCTTGGTTTGGTTTGGGGGACCTTTATCCACCTTGGTTTGGTTTGTGGGACTTGGCAATGGCCACGTTCTCACATACACACTGCATAAATACCACACCAGAAAGAGGGAGAAAGGGAAAAACTTGGAGATAAATGAGAATGGGAAAGCAAAAAGGGAAAGAAAAATGTCGGCCTGTGTGCCAAAAAAAAAAAAAAGGAGATACATATATATAAATCCTACCTAAAGAAAAGCACTTTTACTTTCATTAGAGCAAAACAGGAAATCCAAATCCATGAGAGAGACGCAGCTCGGAGGACCACGCTGACATCTCCCAACGTTCAGTTTTATGCACCCTCGAGAGCACTTTCAAGATACCCAGCAGAAAAGAGGGATAAAACAAGCAAGGCGGCAATAAAGCTGCCTCCTCGCTGCGGGTGACATCACCGGGAAAGACTGGGAGCACTGGGGGGGAGTGGGAGCCCGAGCGGGGAGAGCTGGGGACAGCGAGCGAGCGGAAGGCAGTAGGAAGCCATATATCAAAACTGGATGCTCTATTGTACAGGAAGGGCTGACCTTTTGCACGTTTACACTTTATTAAACTGGGCTCGGGGGGGTGAAGGAAAGAGAGCCAAGATATTGTTTAAAATGTATGACTATAAAAAAAGTTGTCTTAATCACCACAGAATACATTGTGGAAGGCTGACAACCATTCATAAGCTGTAAAAAAAGAGGAGTAGTAAAACCCATTTCTCAATAATAGATCCACGGCCCCTTAGTTGGAGGCTCCCAGCCCATGATAAATAGTAAGTAATACTTAGCGCCAGCCACTTGAAAAGGTTACTTGATCATTTACAGCAAAAGCTCTGCCCCAGCTGCCAGTCATGTAACAAAACCATCACGTTAAAATGCTATCCGGATCTCTCGGAGCTGTGCCACTCAGCCCCGCGCCGAGTACCTGGAGATATCTTTTGTTGTGCCCTGTTCTTTAGGCACTTAGTCAGAGATGTTTGCTGGCTTGATAGCCCGAGGCTTAGTTTAAAATTCTAAACACCGGCCATAGCCCTCTCCAGTGGTAAAGGCACTTTGCTATTTAGGGAACAACTGCCTGGTTATAATAAAAAAGAAGAGGAGAAGAAAAGAAACTTAACAGGTGAGAAAAGGTTTCCCATTAAGTTATCAAAAAGTTACACCGTTTATTTATGTTGTCCACATTTTCATTTAAAATAGACAATGGAAGAATAACTCCCATCAGAGCAGAGAAACGACTGTCAACGACTGGCTCAGAAACACAAGTTGCCTGAAATTCATTTTGAAAGAGAAATCATCTTCTGATTCTCAGTCTTTACCACCTCTTTTGGCTTAATCCCATCCCACCAGGGGCCCTCTCCGAGGGCTGGGGAGTTCATCAGGGAAGAACAGGCTGAGACCAGTCCTGGAACACTGGTAGAGTGTGTCTCTAGGGTGGCCCAGCGTGGAAACGTTGGTCCTAAGGAAGAAGACCTGAAAATATGATTTCCTTGAGAATATGAAGCCCTGAAAAGATCATTTCTTAGGAAAAGATCCAGGCTAATATCAGAGGGGGATCTGGTCGTAAAAACCTCACACATTCTTGAACAAATGAGCTGTCTTGGTTCGGTGTGTTTGGAATACCCCTCCCATTACCTACCCTGGGAACCAAGCTCGACACCAAGTGATCTTCACACAGCAACCCGCTTTAGTAAAAATCAGTTACCAGGAAGTTTCGGGCTTGAGTGATTGTAAATTTTAGGCTATTCCGCGTGATAAGCTATTAGAGATAACCAGACCTTCCACATCGTTTCACTGCCATGGGAAGAGGACGTGGTCAGGATTTCAGGAACAATGTTAATAACCTTCCACCCAATGCTCAGGGCCCTTTCCCTTCTCATCGTCTCCGTGGGTTGCTTTGCCACACTAGCTCCTCCCTGCTATCAGATTCTTTACAGGCAGATATCCCCACTATTCTAACTCACACAAACACAGGATGTTCCTGGCCAGCCTGTCACCATTATCCAGCCTCTACGAAGGAAAAATCAGGGGAAGTTATTAACCAAACTCTGAGGCTGATGCGAAACAATGAGGGAACTAAGTTTAGCTGTGAAAGCAACCAGGATCCAGCTTTCACAAACCTGCAAGTTATTTATCTAAGGTGGGAAACATTATCAGGGGAAAACAATGCATGTGAATATAAAGGAGGGTAGAATAATGCCCACAGAGCTCAGCTCCCAGCTGCGGGAGGGACGGAGCAGAGCTGGTGACCAGGGGAACGTTGGGCAGCAAGTGGCAGAACTCGCCCTTTACCTTTCTGGAGTAAGGAATCCATAAGGGCTACCAAGATGATGAGGGGCCTGGAGCATCTCTCCTATGAAGAAAAGCTGAGGGACTTGGGGCTTTTGAATCTGGAGAAGAACAGACTGAGGGGGGATCTGATCAATGCTTACAAATACTTAAAGGGAGGGTGTCAGGAGGATGGGACTGGTCTTTTCTCAGTGGTGCCCAGGGACAGGACAAGAGGAAATGGGCACAAACTCAAGTATAAGAAGTTCCACCTAAACATGAGGAGGAACTTCCTCATTTTGAGGGTGGCAGAGCCCTGGCAGAGGCTGCCCAGGGAGGTGGTAGAGTCTCCTTCTCTGGAGACATTCAAACCCCACCTGGACACGTTCCTGTGGGACCTGCTCTGGCAGGGGGTTGGAGGAGATGATCCCCAGAGGTCCCTTCCAACCCCATCTCATTCTGTGATTCTGTAATCCTAAGGGCAGAGAGAAATGCTGCTCCTGGGAGAGTTTAGCTATCACCTGTAAGATAAGGGGGTTTGTAAACTGTGTTGATTTCACGGAAGGCCTTGGTTGCACTGGACTTGGCCATGTCCTTCACACACTCTGGGGTAAGAGTCTGGCCTGGCTGCACTTCAGCCCTGTTCTGCTGTTAATGCCAAAGAAGCAGTGATATGTAACTACCATCATCCACAAACCAGGTACAAAACTAGAACTATCTGAAAGTAACTGGAGGAAAATAGTGGAGTTTCCAGTTGGGTCCCTGGATGGCAAAGAGTCTGAACCAAGTGACCCCTTGGTACCAGCTCCATCTCAGACTCCTCAGCACCCAACCAACGCTGCGTTATAATGTCACTGCTCTTACCTGGGGGTGGAAAAGCAGCGGAGAGGGTCGCAGGTACTTCTCCTTTAGGGCACCCACAGGATCTGTCACCTTCCGCTTCTCCACCCTGCTGGACAACAAGACAGAGGGTTACATACCTCACAGGCCGCAAAGAAACACCCAAACCCTTTGCAGAGGTGTTAAAATCACATATATGAGGCTCTTCTCCCATTGACACAAATGTCTTTCTTCTTCTACTGAATATTACGAATTATGACCCACAAGCTGCCCCACAAGAGACATGATATGAAAATGGAGCCTCTCCTTTGGGCAATATTTTTTTAGCCCTCAGATTGACAATTAAGAAAACATTTTGATCTTTCTATGTGAGAACTAATGCCTTTGCCTTTTGCTGGTTTATAAGCCTCTGGTGTTGTGAAATGTCATGAAATAAACCACACTTACAGCAAAAGCAATGTTTAAGTGGGAGAAGCTCTAGAGCCCACAGCAGGCAGCCACTGCATGGAAAAAATCTGAGAGTTTGTCTTTTTCTTAAGAGTTAACACTGGGTCAGGCTTCGCTGCCCCAAGTGTGCTGAAATCCTTAGGTGTTTCATATTTATTTCCTCCCTTGCAGCTGAGATGTAATTTGCATTGAGTTTCTTTGGCAAGGAATTGTGTGGACACCAGTTTTAGAAGTTAGGAACCGGTGGGAGATTTCTGAAGCGGCTTCAGAACCCGACTTCTTCTGATGACACTTGGGCCCGTTCAATATTCCACGCCCAAGCACCGTGCTCTGCAGAAATGATTGCAAATTTGGGCTCCTGCTTTTGGAAACATTGGCTTTGCTTTCCCAACATGTTCTACTTGCAGGGAAATTGTGGTGCGGAATCACCAGAAAGAGAAAGTGAAATGTCCTCTGTGGGAAAAAGTGTTACCAAAGTAACTCCAATAAATGCAGCTGCATCTTTAAATGACTGGAATAGAGTCCAGCTCAGCTAAACCAGCAGAAACCCAACAGTAAGAGTAATTTTAATTTATATCAGTCCAGCATAAATGAGAGCAAATTATTTTGCTGCATTTCAGCTGATTGGTGTGTGGATAAAATTACCAAAGAGTTTAAAAGAAGAGTCCTGCAGAGCGCTATTTAGTGAACTGGATCTAATCTGCATTTCATTTTTTTTTTCCTCAGGTAGGAGAAAAGAGAAGAGCTGGATCTGGAACACAGTCAGAATTGCTGCGCTCTGGAAGGCACGTCCGTTTACAAGCAAGAGTTTTCAGAAAGAAAAAAAACCCAAACACCTGGAAAACAGTATGTAAAAAGTTTCTCCCTGACACGAGGCAAAAGAGAGAATCCCAGGGAGCACCAAGGGGTGAAGGGCTGGGGGCATCCGCGATGCCCCCCATCCCTGGCAGCCCCCCAGCCCCCCCTCCGGCAGCACAAACCCCAACAACAGCGTTTCCCACCGGTGCCAGGAATGAGAACAAGGACAAACCTACAAACTTCCTCGTCAGAGCCAAGTTCCGCAGCCAGAGGAGGATTAAGCTGATCTTTTCAGCCCAGTGCCTGAGAACGTTACCTTAACGAGGCTGAGCTAAAAACTGCACTGATTTCAGGCTGTCTGGCTGCATTAAATTATATCACCAGGAGAAAATGTCAAGGATTTAAGTGGCCTTTGGGAGAAAAATGAAGGAGCCAAATGATGTGAGAGAGTCTGATAAAGAGAAGTTTAGAAACAAAATATTTCCATATTTTTGAAGCTGGGACTTGGACGCTCTGCTGTTTAGCTCATTACATCAGAAGTCTGATTCGCAAGCAACTCCACCACTGCCTTTCTATTTTAATGTATTACTAAAACGACATGCATCCCGTGGAATGCAGCAAACGATGCCCCCATCCTTCACTTCCATCTGTCTTCTGGACCTTTACGGTTTTCCCGAGGCTGCTATTTTAATTGGCAACGGCTTTTCCACCCCATGTTATTTTAACATTCCTAGTGAGAATGCCCAGAGGTGGCAGGACCCTAAGCTAAGGCGGAGCTTTTTGCCTTTCTATCCTTTTATTTTATTTTTTTTTCCTCAAAAAAAGCGCTCCTTTTACAAAAATAAATGCCGGGCTATTTACATCATTTTTCCAGGAGGAGATGGCCACGGTGGGGTCCCAGACAGACCACGTTACACGTCCCGGACTGTGATGTAGCCGTTTCCATCACAGATGGTCAGTGTGTAAGCGAGCGATGCAGCGTCAACCCCGAGAGCGCTGGCAGAGCGAGAGACGCTTTCTTAAAAGCCAGCAACCAGGGCTCACTAATCCCCCTCTCAGCTGACAGTTCTTTGGCCTGGCTAGACGTTGACATCACTTTTTCCCACAGTTATCACCCGCACAATGGCGGGGAGGGTGCTGCTCTCCAGGCCACGCCACCCCTTGCTGTTCGCAGCCCTTTGAAGGCTCAGGAGACACAATCGCTCTGCGGTGACAGGGAGTCTTCCCAACCCCGAGAAAACAACAGTTTCTGCAGCACAATCGTGAGCCTCGTGGCAATCTGGGTCCCAGCTGGGATCCCCACGCTGCCCAGGGGCACTCTGTGCATTTTGGGCTCGAGGAAAGCAAGAATAAACCATCACCACCACCCCAGGAACTGGGGGTTCAACCAGACACTGAGCCCTCTGAGCCAAACCCACCTACTGAAATAAACACCCTGAAGCATCCTGTCCTAAGGGAGAATTAGTGCTGTGTTAATGTCTAAATCCAACAGTTTGGGGTACCTCTGTTCACTCAACTTTGCTAAAAACAAACGGTATGTGCTACGTGACACGTCCACCTCGCCCGCAGCCTGTGCCAGTGCCCGGATGGCAATGGGCAAAGTCACTGGTACCCTCACTGCAAAGTTTAAAGTAATTTTCCTTTAGAAGCAGGTTTTATAAAAAGCTCCAAAGGAAAAGACTCAAATCTCCCCTCCACATCTGATTTCATTCCTTCTGGAATTTTAACTGACATTTGGATAACTGCATGCCTTAGACGCGCCTTCCTGTTCAGCTTATTCTGGGCATGACATCATGAATCGGGCCTTCCTCAATAACCATCCGTTTCCAGAGAAACCAGAAACTCCTTCTTATCTTCTTCGGAAGGTAAGTTTGCAAGAAACATATTTGGGAGAGATCCAGATAATCACATGCTATGGTGTATTTACACAGTACTTGTTACTTCAGACTTAAAAATGTTTCAAAAGGCTGGGTCCATCCCCAACAGCAGTTCTTATGAACTTAAAAACTCTAAGAAAAGGAATCAGAAAGAAAAAGGGGGCTAGAGAGGAAGAAAGGTGAAGTGGCTGACAAAAGGCCATCAAGTCAGTCAGTGGGAGAGCTGCATTTCCAGGCTCCCAGGGCTCCTGACTCATTCCCAAGCCATGAGAGCCCGGGCTCCGAGGCATCTGAACTCTGCATTCTTATCGAATCAAACCTCTGGAATTTCCCCAGCAGAAGTGCCATCTTAGTGGTGGCTCGTGGGAGAGTCCTTAAATAGGTCAAGTTTCTTCTTTATCAAAATAAGGATGTGTTCTTTCTACATATTGATTACGAGCACTCCTCTCCATGCCTCAGCCCTTTCGACTCAGCACGCTCGAGGTGCTGTGACAGAGCAGAGAGAAGCACCATCGGCTGCAGCAGACTCTCCCTGCTCTTCCTAAACACCCTACACCCCGGTCTGCCTCAATTTGCCATGTCAGCTAGAAAATTAGCTCGTTAGAGGAACCATTTAAGGCAGGGTATGTTAATACCTGTATATGGGGTCCATGAAAAAGGGTGATGGCTTAGCATAGTGCAGGGACGGCTGCTGAGGCAGTTGAGACTGGGAAATCTTGGGTAAGACTTCACTTGCCATCAGCTTCCTTTCCCCATAAATGTGGTTTTTCCGTGGCTCTCTTCCTCCGTTCTGACTGGCCCGGATGCGGTTGCCGATGCTCAGATCCAGTGGCTGTTCCTCCCCTGAGGACGGGGCTGGCAGGACCTTCGGTGGCGGCAAGATTGGCTTAATCTCTTTTGGCTTTGTGGTGAGATCGAAGGGCGACTCCGAGCTGGTGCTGCCCACTTTGTGGAGGTCCCTGGGTGACTTTGGTTCTGCCTTGACCAGCAAGTTGTGATTGAGGGTCCGCTCCGTGAAAGGATAGAGGGAATGGGGGAAATTGGGGAGGAACTGAAAAGGGAACATGGAATGATACGGGAGCGAACCCATCTTTTTCTCCTGCATCCCCATAAAGCCAGGCCCAAAATATTTCTCTGCGATGGAGGCGATAGCTTTAATAGAGTCATTAGCTGCTCCCGTGGTGGGCAGGAGGTGCTCCTCGGGGGGAGGAAAGAAGGAATGCTGAGAATAGAAGAGAGGGATCTCACTCGTGTTGTTGGTGGAACTTGCGGACACAGAGCTGCTGACAAAGTCCGGTTTGTTCTCCATTTCTTTGCTCTTGTCTTTCGTTTTGTCCCTGTCGCTCTCCGCATCACTGTCCAGGTCAGAACCGGTGCCCGTAGTGGTGTCCAGGTCTGTGCCCGTGGTCGTATTGACGTCCTCAAAGTCACTGCCATCCGACATGTCGCTGTTCCTGGCTTTTAGCTTCTCCAGGTAGGAGTTCTCCAGGCTGCTTTCACATTTCTCCTCTCCTGAAGCAGCCTGGTTGCTGTTGCTCACGGCAGAGATGAGAGGAAGCGCCGGGTTCCCCAGGGGGCTTGGAAGCTTCGCGTCTTGAGTGTGGTTGAGGGGACTTTTGAGCAGTTGCGTGGGCGGTAACAAGGGGGGCCTGGGGTACAGAGACGGTGGGAAAATCCCCGGGAATCCCGGCGTGAGGGCAGGGAACGCTGGGGGGGCAGGCGAGAACGGAAGACCCCCCGGGTGCGGGCGGGACGGAAAATAATCATTAAATCCCAGGCTGGCGTGGTTGAGGTTGGGCGAGGGCTTGGATTTGTCCATCATGGAAGTGGGCGTCAGGGGGAGGCCGGGGGCGAAGATCCCACCCGGGTTGTAATGGTTCTTGCCCTCGCAGAAGCGGCGGTGCTTGTTGAGGGAGGAGGTAGTGCTGAACATCTGCCCACAGTCCTTGCACTTGATCTGGGTGCGACAGTCCGCGTGCATCCGCTTGTGGCGGCAGAGGTTGGAGAACTGCGTGTAGGATTTGTGACAGACCTCACCTAAAGCGTCAACAGAAACCAACAACAACAGCGCTATGAAATTAACAGGAAGCGGCAGGGAATTCGTTAGGAGCTTCCTCAGCGTCCCCCCTCATCCCACACTCCGTCCCCGAGACCCTGTTTACCTAAAGAGAGAGGAAAAGGGGTAAAAAGCAGGAGATAGCCTGGATCTCTAGAAACCTGGCTCCACATTCATAAAATCACAGAATCCCACAGGGTTGGAAGGGACCTCTGGAGATCATCTCCCCCAACCCCCTGCCAAAGCAGGTCCACTCACAGCAGGTCCACACTGCACAGGAACGTGTCCAGGTGGGTTTGAATGTCTCCAGGGAAGGAGACGACACCACCTGCCTGGGCAGCCTCTTTCCAGGGCTCCACCACTCTCACAGGAAAGAAGTTCCTCCTCATGTTTAGGTGGATGGAACTTCTGATACTCAAGTTGGTGCCCATTTCCTCTTGTACCATGAGGAAGCTCCCCCTCAAATTACTAATATATCTGAAAAAAATGTCACATTTGGGTGGATTTCTTTAGAAAAGTATGCTTTTCTTTCCAGAACAGAATTGAGCCCTCCTAATTTTTGCCACCTCCCTGGTCACAGGCCAAGGCACACGATGCAGTGGGTCAGAAGATACACCCAAGTTTATAATAAATGGCTAAACTGCTTATGCAGATGGTATCACACCTGAGGGCAATCTGTTCTCACTGCCTCAATGCTGTGTCTGTGGCATTTCATACATTTTTATTGCAATATTGCAAAAAAAGAAGTTAGATTGTCTTCACACAGCAAAACATTATGAGAAGACTAAGGACAACAAAAGCGAAGCTTTCCAAGGGAATCAGGTTCCTTTTTTCCATTTTGTACCCCAGGAGGAGTTGCTGGATACACGTGATGCTGCTCAGAATTCCCTACAGAAAAGTGCCCTAGGTGTGAGAGCTCACATCACTTTGAAATAAGGAAAACTGGAAATCTTGGGTTTAAGTCTCCAGTTATACAATGACTTAGTAACTCTGTGTAATGTCCTCTCTTGCTGTCTGTAGTTATAAAGTTAGAGTTTTGGGGTGCGTCTTTTTCTTTTTTTTATGCCAGGTATAATATTGTGAAAAACCAACCAAACACCCACCCACCCTCCTTTCTTGTACTGAGAGGGAAGGAAACCTCCCGGCTCCCCGAGTGCTAATGGATTCCATGCTCCTGCTCCTGACTCCACCTGGCACATCTGAGCCAGGCAGAATCAGGCTCGAGCCATGTCACACACTGATTTAGACTGACAACTCCCTAATTCTTATGAGGTGAGAGTGAGGAGATTATGAGGAGAAATCATTCATCTCACTGCAGCAATACTATGAGATTGAAATTATCTCTTTCATGTGCCCGTCGTCAAATGAAAGATTGCATCAAAGTGAGCAATAAGAGTATTTTTTCTTCCTCTGCTGACACCCAGCTGATTATCTCGGAGCACATTAATGAAACGAGTCTCCCAGGATACCCCTGCATGCTGTTCCCATTATACCAACTGGGGGGAAAAAAAAAAACCAAACCAAAAAAGGCAGAAGTGGGTTCAGTGGCTTCCCTACCGTAACATCAAAGCCGGGAATCAAACACAGATCCCGTCCTGTGCTCGAGCTGCACTTTCTGAGGAGTGTCAGGAAGTAGTTCCTAAAGTTCCTAGAGCTTTGTTGTGACACAAGCCACTTTTCTGCACAGTTATCAAAATCCAATAGGTGCTGTGGCAATTAAAAAAATATACAGCCCTGAGAATGACAAGAAATGCGACGAATGGCTCTTGGGGAAAAATGCCCTTTTGGAAATATTCCTCTGGAGAGAGCACTAAGGACACAGTTAATCTGCTATTTATTTGGCTTCCAAGCACTATCTAAATGAAGCATGCAGTAAATAAAGGAGGAAAAAAACCCCTCTTTTTAAGAAACACCTTCTTCTCATCTCTGTGACTATTCCAAATTCTTTGCAATGGCTATAGGATTTGAGGCACCCCTGAAAAAACATTTCGATCAGGCTGTGTCAGCTATTTATTTATGTCACCAACATGAACATTCAAAAATTATTAAGGGAAAAAAAAAAAAAAAGAAGAGAGAAAGAAAAGATATGAGAAAATGGCATCGCTGGGACTGCTGAGAGACTCAGCTTTTAACTTGTCAAGAAAGTCAAAAACTGCCACGAATGTTTACTGAAAAAACAGGGAGCATGCAAAAAGGAAAAAAAGAAAAGAAAAGAAAAAAAAAAATCGCTGCGGAATTTCATCTTGTGCTCTGACCTATAAAATTACAGCGGCTGCTCACGGAGGGACAGCCTGGGCTGGGGGCCCCCGCAGGATACGTGCAATTACAGGGTGATGGCCGTGACAACTTACATATGAAAGGTTTGACAGTGCTGTGAATGTGCTTGTGCTGCTTGAGGCCAGAGGAGGTGGCGAAGGTTTTGCCACAGTCCGGGCAGGCGTGGGCCCGTGCCCCGACGTGCTGGGATCGGATGTGCCGCTGGAGGTTGCTGGGGTCGGTGAAGACCTGGAAGAGAGATGGCCTTGAGGGAGGGGGAACGGCGCAGGTGGGAGAAGAGCGCTCAAAACCTTCACTGGTTTTCCTGGGTTTTGTCACCACCCCTCCCGGCATCCATAGAATCACAGAATGGCTTGGGTAGGAAGGGATCTTAAAGATCATCTTGTTCCAACCCCCCTGCCCTGGGCAGGGACACCTCCCACCAGAGTAGGTTGCTCCAAGCCCCCTCCAACCTGCCCTTGTGCCTCTCCAGGGATGGGGCAGCCACAGCTTCTCAAGGCAACCTGGGCCAGGCTCTCACCACCCTCACACCAAAGAGGTTCTTCCCCAGATTCCATTTCAATCTCCCCTCTTTCAATGTCAAACCCTTCCCCCTAGTCTTGTGCATCTCTCCCTGATCCAGAGTGTCCCCCCCCCCAGCTTTCCTGGAGCCCCTTGAGGGACTGGAAGGGGCTCGAAGGTCTCCCTGGAGCCTTTTGTTCTCCAGGCTGAACGCTCCCAAAAAGGAGAGCATTAGGAGGGCAGGACATTCCCCTCCTATGCAGGCAATGGAACCAGCTGGGACAATGTTCTCAGGAGGTTGTTGGGATTTTCACCCTTTGCTTTTCCCATCTGCCCAGTGCCCATCACCCCGAAAGCATCTCTGGTTCCTGGGGAAAGGCCAGAGGGCAGACACTGGGGACCAGGTGAGCTCCTCACCCAAGCTGTGATGGTAGATCACAGCACTCTCCTCATGCTACCATGCTCCACACCACAACAGGGTCATCACACCATGGCTGGGTCACCAACATGACACTAGAGCAGGTCACCCATCCTCTGAGCCCCTTCCCCAGGTGCCACCACCCTCTCCAAGCAACTCTCCCACCTTGGGTACCAGGTCCCACACCGTACCTTAACACAGTTTTCACATTCAAACCGTTTCCCACTGTCGTGAGACATTTGGTGCCGAATCAGGTTGGATTTCCAGTTGAAAGCCTTGGGACACTGGTCACACTTGTACTCCCGCTCCTCGGTGTGGATCACCATGTGCTGCTCCAGGCTGGGGACGAGACACAGGCTGACTCCCACCGCCCCAGCCCACCAGAGCCAGTCCAGGCACAGACCCTTCCAGCATCCTGCCCTCATTCAATCAGATTTTTAACCCAAGAAAAACAGGCCAGGAGGTCTGGGGAGGGGGTCTCCAGAACCCCCTGTGGCCACAGAGCCTTTTGGGAAGGGAGGGGAGCAGCTCACGGGCCACGAGAGGTGCAGCCACACACAAGTACCATTTATTCTTTTGGCATTTGTTTGGCAGATGGAAGCTGCCCTATTCTGCCTCAAAACATCACTGTGTTTTATGATTTTTCTTATTAAATACCCGAGTCCATTTACAAGGAAGGTAAAACCAGACCTGACCCTGCAGGTTCCTGAAGGGAAAAATGAGCACTTTGTGACCCAGGCTCCTATGGCATCCCCGCAGGGAAAGACAAGATATTAGCTGTTGCTGCTGAGACTATCACGTTGCCGTTTTCATGGGCACGAAGCCCACGGCTTCCCAGAACACAGCGACTTAACATTGGAAAGAAACACGATAAGGTGCAAACACATTTCACTTCTAAATGTCAGACATCTTTTATTACTTAACTCGGCAATTTCAGCTTCTGCCAACTGGCAGCCTCTCCCCGGCCGGGAGGATGATGGCAACCCAAAGTGGCTGCTGGAGCCGGGCCACGGCAGGGGTGGCTCCCCAGAGAAAGGCACGGGGTGCTCTGGTGGGTCCCCTTCATGGCCACTTAGGGCTCCGTGGGGCCACCGAGCCGTGACAGCCAAGGGAAGGCACCGCCGGTGGCAGCGGGACATGTAGGGAGCCCGGGAACCATTGCTGAGGAGCAAGTGCTGTAAAATGTACTAAATAAGCTGGAAATCCTGCCCCGCTACGGCCAGTCCCGAAAAACAAAGGAAAAAAATCCAAGCCCTTTGGTGTAGTTTAACGGGAGTTACAAATTCTCCTCCTCACTGGGAATTCTGATAAATGACAAACTTATGTGAAATCTGCTTCTGCCTGGAATTCCCCACGGATCGATATTCCACCACTCCTATGGAACTTTAAAGCAGGGCTATATTTTTTTTATAGGAACATTAAAACTGAAACTGCTGGGAAGTCCTGCCAGTCTTCATTAAATGCTGCAGGACAACTTTGCGGCCGATAACTCCTGGGCATTTCCACAGAGCCTGAGGGATTTAGAAGCCTAGGAATGGACTCAGCCTTGACATACCACTCTCTTCAGATGCCCACCGGGACCTCCATCCCCAGTGGGACCATTTGCCCACAGTCACCCTGGCACCAGCAGGTGGAGCAGAATGGACCTGACTCTGGGGTCCTTCGAAACCCCCATTGTAAAGGCTGATTGCACTGACAAGTGACCTGCATTGAAATCTTTGTGCTCCGAGGGCATCTCCTGGCACAGGAACAAGGGCAACCTTGGAGAAGGTTGGGCTTGGTGGGACCACAACTCCACGTACAGACCCAAGCGGCCACCAGCCTGCTACTGCCCTGAAGAACCTCCTCTTCCTTTGAGTCAGAGAGTTAATATTCATGAACATCCCCCTTATAAACTGCCAATCCACTAATTTTGAAGAAGCAATATTCATTTTGCTGAAGAAATGGTGTTCTTAACACTACAAATTTTTGTACACATATAAAGAAATATATACCTTTCATATACATATACCAAAATATGCTCCTGTTAACTGTGATTTATGAGTTTATTTAGAGCAAATATGGACAAACTAATATGCTGTTTAGAGGCAAGTACCTACTGGGATTAGCAAAACATTTATTTATTTAGTCAGCTGCTAAATGCTCAATTTCAGTTCCCCAGTGGCACTCTTGATTTGATCTGTATTAACTTCTGAAAAATTATAAGGCCATCTTGGTACGCTGACTGGATGTATTCCGTGGTTTAGTGGCTTTCTCAGTACATAAAATGCTGCAGATTGATGGGGGAGGGATAGATGTGGACATTCTCCCCCAGCTCCACTAAATCCATCAGTACTCTGAATGGTGATGGTGCTGACTCTACCTTCCCCCTACTGAAAAAAAATAATTACTACTGATTATTTGCTTAAAAAAACCAAACCCAAATCTTTGAAATCACTGGCCCAAAGGCAATGCAGCCACCGAGCACAGGAGCCCCTACCACAACTCCCAACATTTTCCAAGGACATGGGGCTGTGGCTACAGACTTGGAGAATGTCCATGTGGGTTTAATTGGAAATCCTTTGAAAAGGTCTCTCCATCACCCAGGGGTGCTCAAAAATTGTGAATCCAATGCTGACATATGCTCGGACTTTTTCCCTAAGCTGGAGAGGTTTGTGTTTAGCACACCATTGACCAGTAAATGTCCTGCCTTGCTTCCTGCTTAATTACAATTAAAACAGGAGTAGGTTCTGAAAATAAATGAGGACAAGGCTTGAGTTAGGTCCTTGGCCCTTCCAAAGGTTTTTGAACAAGAAGTTAAAGAGAAGGAAGTTTCTAACCTGCAGCTAGAGAGATACAAGAACTGACATTTCTACTGAAAATCACAAATTTTTAAAACATTTAAAGGAAGTTTTCCTTTTCTTGTAAGGTTAAAAAAAAAAAGGAGAATCACAGCCTCACAGTATCTAACCAGAAGATCAGAAGTAGCACACGTAGAAACACAAGGTGGGGAATCAAGACATCAAACTGCACTAAGGGAACCCCCAGACAGGTATCGCTGGCAGACGGGATCTATTACCAATTTTTAAAACACCCAGAACAAGTTCTTTTCAATACAGATAAACCACTGAAATGTTCTTTACGTTTCACCTTTCCCTCTGTTTTTCAAAATAGATTTTTTTTCTTCACTTACTCACCTAGATAAAGGATCTGAAAGTAGCAATGCAATTAAGTTCACAGTGACTAATGCTGGTGAACATCTTTTTGATTTTTTAACTGACATGAAACAGCCCTTACATCGGGTTTAAACTCCGTGGTTTTGCTCCACTTCTATAGTACATGATGGAGAATCAGCAGTTCTCATAGTCCTGTAACAAATCTCACTCTGTGCTGTTTTCTCATCCAAGAAGTCAAGTGAAATGAGTACATGAGAACTCCAGCCTGCGCTAAACAGGTAAAACTCTAGTCCTTATGCTGCGGAGAAAGCCTTGAAAACACAGCCCAGGGGTTAAAGGCTCAGGATGCCAATAAACAAAAGCCTAAAATGATTTTAAGACCCCTCAACTTTTTAAAACTGGCTCCTAATATTTAACCAGTTGAGTCTCACATTGCAAATGAATCGGAAATCTCAAAGATCTCTGCTTTAAAGCTTCATTTGATTATCATCACATTAAGCTTGAATTTTTCAGTTAAAACTTATCAGGACAAAGACTTTTTCCTTTTTTAAAAAAAGTTTGATTCTTATTTAGAATTGCCTTGTGACAATAATTGAGTCACTACTGCAAATAGAAGTACAAGATGGAGAATATCTTTTTTTTTTTCCTTCTCACATCTCTATGACAAAAATGCTTGGTGAACACAATTTTTTCATGAACATTTTCTGTCTAAAAAAATTAAAACTGAAGATTTGATAATTGGAATAGATTTTTTTTTTTAATTGCTTCTCCAGGATCAAGTAGGAGTTCCTGACCACATTGAGTTCTGAGTGTAACAAATCTTCTTTATGCCCAGTGATCTCAAATGACCAAGAATGATACATACATAAGAAGGCTTCACGCAAATTTTGGCAGAAGGTGGTAGCGGTGGTTTCCCCCAAAATCGGCTCATATGGGAGCAGTGTCTGCAAGGATCCTAACCAGGGCTATCAACCTCTCACTGCCCTGAGAAAGTCACAGGGAATTCAGAAAACAGCCATTTAAGCTTGATTTTGCCAATAATCTATGGGTACTTCTACGCGTGGGTAATGAAAAGCATCACAGTCTATGAGATCAAGGTGAAATAACACGCTGTCCAATAGCTAATGGCATGGAAGGGTCCTAAAAAGGACTTTCCTGAAGCCTATGGAGAAAGGGAAGGAAAATCCCCGCAGCGTCCTGAGCCACCCAGCTCCTCCCTTGGTCCCACATTTCCCGTCCTCAGCCAGGGCAGGAGGAAGGGAGCGGGGGAGGCCAGAGGAGGGTCCCAGTACCTGTATTTATTGGGGAACATCCTCTCACAGTCTTTGCACTCATAGACCTGGCCATCTCCAAGACCTTCTTGCTTGATCTCATCATTCAGGGTCTCGTAGAGGGAGCTGACGGCGGTGCAGGTGTATTTCTTGTGTCGCCGCAGGTCGAGCTTCGACTGGAAGAGCTCATCACAGTCCTCGCAGCGAAACGTGTGCTCTTCTACAACAGACAGAGAAGATGGTTTTGACCTGGGGGATCAGGACGTTCAGACAAGTCTAACTGTTTTACCCACCACTGGGCTTGTAGAGAAAATGTAATATTCGGTGAGGATCGCTTAGACAAACAAAGAGGAAATTTGCAAGTGACAGGAGAGAGAAACCAAGGTAGGCTGTGCCAGCAGAGTGCTTTCACTTTAAGCATTAAGAAAAAAAAAAATAAAAATCACAAAACCAGGAGAGATCTTGTTTTCTTTGTGCCCTGGCCTCTCGAGACCTACGAGAATCATGAGACACACAAAGTACCGGGGCTGTTCATTGTTTGCAACGAGGTTTTTTGAAAACATGAACGAGCTTTTCCTCAAAGGGGGCTGGCAGATAAAAAAGGAACAGACCATACTCATAGCGACAGACTCTGGGAAAAGCAAACTGCCACGGCACAGACCTGGAGAAGCTCCTTTCTAAGAAAACATCATTCCAACGTTCTCCTCTGAACTCGTCCTGCCCGACTGCAGAAGCTCAGTGCACCATCAGCCCCAGGAGTTCAAAACCAGAGTACCACGGAAGAGAGAAAAGGGAGCCAAAGTCTCTGCTGTTGTACTGTTTTTGCCTTTTTTTTTTTTAATAAAAAAAAAGATCTAATGCACATAATAAATTATTGTAGTCAAGGTCAAACAAATTAAAAAGAGGGCAGCTATTATTAAGTTTACAAGGCAGCATCCTGACTATGGTG
Source organism: Scolopax mira (assembly GCA_004320125.1). Taxonomy (NCBI): domain Eukaryota; kingdom Metazoa; phylum Chordata; class Aves; order Charadriiformes; family Scolopacidae; genus Scolopax; species Scolopax mira. The sequence goes on from BJBW01001861.1 coordinate 34,368, forward strand.
CCAAGCCAAACAATCGGCTCCGAGCTGTAAATTTTCCAGGAGAACGACCTCAGGAGGGAGTGGGGATCTCTCTGGGTTCCTCCACCCAACAGCCTGGAACAGCAGCTTCCCAGACACCAGCACTGCGGTCCCCTGTCCTCCTCTACCCTTTCCTCTGGGCTCCAGAGCTCTGTTTCCTATTAAGTTTTATTCTCCCTTTTCTGATAACTTTACTTTCGAAAGGAAAGCCTGTGGTAAAACGCATTAGCTCGGAGGGAAGAGTGGAAACATTCTGAGAGATGCAGCCAAAAGCCACTGCGGTGATGGAGCGGATCCATCCCCCAGCGCTGCCAGCTCCGCGGGAGAGGGGATGATGGGCTGAGACCTCGTCACTCGTGTCCTTGGGGCCACTTCTCCACCTGGAGCCACTCAAAATCCACCACTTTTCAGCCAACCCTCAGGGTTTAAAGCACCCCAGGTGCTCGTCTGCCTGAAGTTTTGTGCAACTAGCACCACTCAGGCTGTGCTCTAAGGCCTGAAATTGTCTTTTTTTATAAACCAGTAATCAATAAATCAATCACAATATTAAATAAATTATATAGATATAAACTTTATGCATATAAATTGTCTTTAAAATTTGTTAAAAACAGGCAGGACTACAGGCAGAGGCAGTGTCACCCCAGAGATTGCCGTGTCCCCGCCTGCAGTCGGGCAATAATCTCCTTTTTCTGCCTCTTTCAGTGCAGCCTATTTAAAGGCAGGCTGTGGTTTCTGGCCCGTGGCCCCGCTCACCAGGGAGCCCACGACTTGCCCCCGCGGTGACTAAGAGAGAGAGGATCCCATGAGCCGCCCCAGCGAGGTGCGTGGGCAGCAGAAACCCAAAGTGGTCCCCACCTACACGGAAAGTATCGACCGTGGCCGTGAACTGGAAAGAGCCAAACACAGAGAAAATGTCACCGAGACAGAGCGAGCGAAGCCTCACTGAGCTAAGAGGGACCACGTCCACCTCACTCCATCCAGGGAAGGAAGGAAGGAAACACGGGGATGCTGCAGCATTTCCCAAACTGCAGGAGAGAGGGATGTAAGAAGGAAATAAGTTCCAAGGGGGTCAACATTTTCCTCAGGGGAGGAAAGGGGATTTTGACTAAAAAAAGGAGACCAAAGGGAAGAAAATACCTGTGTCTGTCCCATTTCCACTATTTACACTAGTGAATCCTACACTCTGAAATTGCTATCAGCAGCCTCTCGAGGAAGCAGATCAGGCCCTGCTCTACCCCTTACAGAAATTCCATTTACCAGCATCTTGTAGAACAGCATCAGCACGTAACTCATGTGTTTGATGTCCCTGGGGAGGGAAACATGGACATCTGGATATAAGAAAACACCTAGCACTGTCAAGACACCATGTATAACCTACCATTATAATAATCCAAACTACTTTTTAGAGGGGGAAAAAAAGAAGAAAAAAAAGGAATTGTAGCATCATGTTATGCCCCTGTTCCTGCGTTTCACTCGTAACACCAGCACGAAGCACACAACACTACCCAGCAAAATTTAGCTTTTCATCTGCACACTTTTATGGACCACAGTAGCAAGCGAGAAGGTGTCTTCAGGAGGCTTTTCCCTCTCCACGTTGTCTGTAAGTGGGGTGAGAAGAGACAAACCTGTGTGTCCCAGCATCCCCAAGGCAGGCTGAGGCCATCACCTCCTCCTGCCATCTCCCCTCCTCGTTAATGAGCTCAGCCCTGAAACAAGCATTTATCTGCTCCAGCATCTTGGACCTCAAGCCGTACTCAGGAGCGTCGCTGGCACTAACAAACATGACCTTACGTTTGTTCTGCTTTTGCCTCCTGGAGACACAGGTGGGATGGGAGTTCCTCTGACCCCCACAGCCCACTGAGCCCTGGAGTATCAGGAGAAATCCCTCAGTAACTCCAGATAACACGGGATGGCTCTGGGAAGCTCTTCTTCTACCTCAGAATTCACCCCACAAATCAAGGGTTTCCTCTCTCCTCTGGTAACTCCTGGGTATCTTCACCTCAAGAAGTTCCTATGAAACTCCCAGCATCGCTCCAGCTCCAACTGGGAATTCCCCAAACCTGGAAACTTAGAACGGAGGACACAGACTAATTTTTTTCTGTCTTTCTTCAGAGAAAATAACCTCCTGCAAATCCATACTAAACTCTTCCTAGTTCAGTCTGAGATTTGGACGATTAATTGTATCTTATTTCTACCTTCTAGGAACCAGAAATCCACTTTGAGACCAGAAAATTAGCCAAGGAGAGCAATTCATTATATACCTGGCTAAAGAGGGACAACCTGCAGGCACCCGCTCCCCCAGCACCCACCCTGACAGAGCACCACCTCTCAGCAACCACAATAACCTATTTTTGTCCTTTCTATGAGATTACAGAGTAGGCAGACAGACAGATGAAATACATGAATAGCCTCAGTAATAACCATTAGAGAAGAGATTTTGCTTCTAATTCCCCCTGTCCTGTGCCAGCAGAATTGCAGATCTCACACGAATCACACCCAAATAACAGGACCCTCAGGGGGCAGAGCCCAACAGAGCCACGGTTACTGGGCTGCCCAGTCAGGCTTTTATTAAGAAATCTAATAAACAAGACAGCTCAGGTAGGGCACATGCATTTTTTGCTTTGGCATTTGCATACTTTTCGAGCTACACAGATTTTACAGATCCAGCCCTTGCACAGCATGAAATTGAAAAAAAAACAAAAAAAACCAAAAAAAACCAACAAAAAACCACAAACCCAAACCAACCCTGTTTTGTGCAGGCTGGTGGTTCAGTCACAGCACCATTCCTCCATCAAACACTACAGCTTCTTCATCGCTAGGAAAGAGGGATGATAAGGAAAGGAATGTGTGTGCTTTGGAATACTTGGGTTTAAAAAAAATAAATTTTTATTGACAACAAGAATTGGAGAACAGACCAAAAATACGATCAAAAGCCTGTAGTCACACCTCACACACATCACCACTGCCTCCAAATACTTTTCGGATGCTCAGATGGGTTAAAGAGAGGAGGAGCCTCCTGGCTGGCAGAGAAGCTGATGGTACTGGATATCCAGCAGCCATTCTGGGGGCATTCCCTTCCCAAACTTTACAATATCAGACAATATTAGGCTGCTCCATAAACCCCACTGTGGGAAAAGATTTGACCCGTGGGCTGAGGAACAGACCCTCACCCTGCAAAGGGAACCCAAGTAATAACAGAGGCACAGGGAGCAACTAAGGAGACCTGGTGTCTACTTTGGGTCTTTGTATCAGTTTGTAGACTTCAGGTTCAACAGAGTCTTTTATTTTATTTCTTTTTTGTCCTTCTTGCAACACCAGAAATGAAATATTGGCCCTTCAAAACAAGTTCTCACTAAAGTTTTCTCCTCTCTTTAAGCACCACAGATGGAAATACTGCCCTTCACAAAAGGTTACCACTTCAGTGTCTTACAGGGAGAAGGGGATAAAAAGAAAAGAAAAATCCAGTTACAAAAAAATTGCTGCCTGTTCTCTGTGTCTTGTTTGTCAAATCTATGGTTATATGTGTCTATCTTAAGTTCCATCAGTAACACTCAGGACAAAGCAGGAATGTAACAGAAAAATAAATCAGTGCCTAATAGCTTTCAGAGAAACCAAGGGGAACACAATTATGTGGCATCTACATGCTAATCTACCAGACTTGAATCTCAAAGGAGTTCAAGTGCCCTACTCAAAATTCCTGCAGTGATAAGGGGTCTGCTGTGTTTGGCTGGGGTTCGGATAAAAGATTTTTATGATAATTATCTTTGTGTGGAACAATTTTGCATTTTCTTTCTTGTTAATTCAGAACCGAAATGGGGGTGCGAGGCAGCGGGAAGATAGCATTACTGAAAGTAAAAAGTATTAAGAAGTCAAATATTTAATGTCGGCCTATTATAATTTGAAAGCAATTATGTGGCAAAAGCACGAGACATTGCCAGGAAGACACAGATAAACGTCACAAAGACAAAGGTGGAAAACAAGGAGCACTTTTTGCCTGTTCAAATAAAAGCCCGTTGGAAACAGAAATGCAAATCAGGGGTGAGTTTTCTTTCTCATTTCTCCCTGACATCAAAAAAAGGTACGTGTTACTCCATCACTGTGAACACAGAAATTATTCATCTCTGTTGTGTTGGTTTCAAGAAAACTATTAACTTTTGGGGGGGGAGAACACTGGAAAAAATAACCCCAAATCTGACATGGCAGCGAGAGAGCAGCCACGGCACCGCCTGCTCCTCCACCTCAGCCTCACAGCGAGAGCTTTCGCAGCACTAATCCTCAAACTGCCCATTTTTGCAGCAATATTTTAAGCTTATAGTGCCTATGGGATGTATGCTTTTAAATACTCTCACTGCAAACGGGAATCTGAAAATTATATTCATGTAGAGGTAAAAGAAACTACATGTATTGTAGATTGTCCAGGTGAGACAACTCAGATTCCAGGGATTAATTATGTGGAACAGTATTTCCAAATCATAGTTTAGAAATGACAGGTAGGTGAGAATGTATTTATAGAAATTAGTCATCAAGTGATAATGCAAAACCTGCAACAGGCTCTACATTCAATGAGTCAACAGAGAAAAGCCATAAACAATATGTCCTCAAAGTCTCATTTTGAAAATTCACATCCTTTACGTTGTTCTCCAACTTTCACCATCACCAAATGCCAAGGAAACTAAAAACCCTGGAAAACAGAGTCAAACTTTGCAAGCCTTCCCTGCACCATTTCAGTGTCTATAATCTAGCGATGACACTTCTAGCCAGGACTCTTCCATCCCCTGCCTGGATCCCCCTCTTCCGTGGCACCCAAAGCTCTGCAGATCCACCTTCTGCAGCCCTCAGAAGGGTCTGGCCCGTTTTTATGATGCCCAAAGAAACACGGTGACCCTGAGGATTAAAAAGGCACCTCCAAACGCCTTCAAAACCAAAACTTTCCTCAAGGAGAAGAAGGAAATGAATCTGTTGCACACCTCGAGGTTGAGAAGTACTCGCTATCGTTGACTAAGACAGCTACTCTCACCAGAGAAAGGGAAAATGAGCACAAAATATTGACAGTTACAGAAGGGGCAGGTACCGGCTCAGGTTTTAGTCCCAGTTCAGCACTAACTGAGGGTCCCAGGGTTTGGGACCCGGGTTTGCTGGTGAGAGGTGCAAAAAGGTCCTGTCTGGCAAAAGGAGGCCTTACCTTCCATGCTGGGCGCCATGTTCCCAAGGGAATAACCACCTTCCTTCAAATACACCAAGAGCTCTTCTCCTGGCTCAATTTCTTTAATAACTTTATAATAGATCTGGGAATCAGAAACAAAAATTGAGAGACATGTTAAATATGCAAAGACTGGCGTTTTACATTTTAACCAATAACTCAAATTATTGCGGTAACGGGGGAGGCTGTCACTTGACCTGTCTGATAATTGGTACCAAGAGCTCTTTTCTTCCTGCCTTTGTTTTACTCTAGATGTGTCAGGGTTTCACCTGGCGTGGACAATGAAGTAGTTTTCACTGTGACAGCCTCTCTCCTTCAACTTACACAGACTCTTCCCATCATTTTCCCTGCCTCTTAGGAGCTTTGTGCGTTTTTTGTAGCAGAGGGAAGATTAAACTGATAGAACTGACACATTTCACTCTCTGCTTCTCTAAGCCCAAACCGACCTGATGGCTACAGAGCTGATTAGTGTATCTCCATGGAATTATTCTGTAGATTACTCTCACCTACAGCCTGAGGAGCTGACCCCTAAAGGTGAGATCTGAACCATTCCAGGTGAGTTCACCCCATTCAGAGGGGGGGCAGTGGGTGCAGCCCGGGTCCCCCCACTGTCACCGAGCCCGTGCCAGGGCACCTGAGGGCAAACCCGAGATGGAATCAGACCTCAGACAGGGCAGGGACCAGATCCCAGCTGCACATCCCACACATGCTGCCATTTAAAGGGCATAAAATGTGGTTTAAAGGCTACCTAGGTCTTACGTAGGCTTCTTGAAATAAAATGAATTCTTGCAGTCCAAGGAAGCATTTCTTAGAAAATATTACAGTAAGAAAGAAATCTCCTTTATCCAAGGAGCAACAAAGTGCAAACTTGCATGGCATCAACATTCACACATTCCATGTGCTCATCTTTACTGTCCTACCCCCAAACCAAACAGAAACAAGGGCAGTACATCCCCAACCGGGAAAGATGCAAGGGGACCCCGACACCCTCATTCCCCCTGACAATGGGGCAGAGCTTGTGGGGAGGAAGAGTGTGAGGTGTGTGAGGGGGTGATGGGGACCAGCAGGCAGAGAGCTTGTGGTGCCTTGTGATGACTGAGGACCAGACCTGCCTTTGCATTCACCCCCTGCCCAGGGGGCACCATGGATCGGGGTGGATGGGGCAGCTCTGGGCACGGAGACCGAGCTCAACAGCTTCACCTGGGGAAGGGGTTTCATGGAGATCTCCATAAGGAAAACCCCGAAAGACAGCAGTGGGGTGGGAGTTTGGGGGAGCAATAAAGAGGGGGATCAGAACTACGTGAAATCCAAGAGACTCTGTGTCTTCCACATATTTTATAATTTTTTAGAGTACGCTGGTCCCTGGCCTCTTCTAACAATAATACTGTGAGATTTCAACCGATCACAGTTAATAATTGCAAAGTTTTATTAGCACTGCCTTTAGCAGCAATGCACAAACCCGGGGCTGCCCACCACCCGCACGGCCCTCCCGGAGCCCGGGCCGCTGCAGCGCCCGCACCTCGGGGATCGGCGGTCGTTATCCCGCAGCGGGCAGCAACGCGCCCCCGATGCCTCTCCCGGGCCGGGAGCGGGGCCGGGGAAAGGGCCGGTTCCCGGGAGGGGGTCCGGTCCCCGGGAGCGACCCCCGCCCGCCCCAGCAGGGGGCAGGCTCCCCCCGCCGACGGCCCCGCTCCCGCCGCCGCCCGCGGGGCGTCCCCCCGGCCCGACGGGGCTGCCCCCGCCGCGGCGGAGCGGAACGGACCGGACCGAGGGGGACACAACCTGGGGAAGGAGGGGGACGCCTGACCTGGTGGCTCTCCGGGGTTCGGGCCGCTCCGGTGGCTGCCGCCATCCCCCGTCCTGCCGGGACGGGACGGGCTGTACCGGCGGCGATCCGGGCTGGGGCGGGGGGAGGAAGGGGCTGGTCCGGGGGCCGATGGCCATGGCAGCCTCGGGATAACGCGGCCCCCCCCGGCCTTTAAAAAAACCCCGTGGGTAAAATGGGATGGGCTCCACCTGGGCGATCCCTGCCGTTGCCTCCCGTTATCCTCTCGGCCCCGAGCCCTCCCCGCCATTTCAGCCGCAAATTATCTGAAACGTTAATATTTTGAGCGCAAAGGGATTAACCCTCCCCGACAGAAATAGGCCGTAAGATCTCTCTCTGAGCGCTTCAAGCCGGCAGCAGGGACACAGCCACGAACCCAAGCGTTGAAGAACAGAAATGGAATCTTAACGGCTTGTGATTTACAAGATGCCCCAAACTGCCCACGGAAACCCATCCGAGCACCTGCCAGAATCCCGAGAGTAATTTTCATCATCATTTTTCACTGGTTTGTAACCAGTTCTCCCACTGAAGAGACACCCCCCCTCACCCCGCGGGGCACCGGGAGCAGTGATGCTCATCAACCTGGGCAGAACCTGGGCATCCTTGGCTGAAAAACCCTCACCTGGCAGCAGGACACACCTTAGGCTCAGATGGAGGGAGGTGAAGGTATTTCAGAGAGATTGCACTCAGATTGGATTCCACTGCAGAATACAAGTGGTAGAAAAATCTCCTTTTCCTCTTTTTTTTTTTTTTTTTTTTTTTTTTTTTAGTTTGCACTTCAGCTCTCTTTTCCTGCTTGTTCAAGAAAAGCTTTTCCCAGGACCAGACCACACTTTGGAGATTAATGGCAAACCTGCCTGAAAAACAAAAGTAAAACTAGGAATAATTGCAGAGCTTCGGGCCTGACTCGGTAAAACCCAACTCTGACTGTGCCCTCGCTGGCAGCTGGGCTGGAGAAAAAGGAAAACAATTCAAAATAGCTACGAAGGGACATTTCTCTTCAGCTGGTAACCCAAAACCAAGTGAGCACTAATACACAAACCACATCTGAAAGGTACACCTAGTTCGTAGATACATTCACATTTTTCATTTTTTTTCACTGGATACATCCTTCAGAATGATAATCCTAAATGGCAAACTTTGTGCATTATCTCTAACTCCTTTACCCTCCTGATTGTTCTTGGAACAAAGTACCTTCTTGTATCTAAAAAAAAGCCTGTTACAGTCTTTCAAGAAATATAGCACAAGCTCTATTAATGATTAGGGGAAAGTTGGGTTCTGCTGGAGTCACATTAATTTCATCAAACATTTCATTATAATAATTAACTTCATCTCGCAATCACGCTACCGATGGTCTGAATTAATTTAAACTACTGCTGTGTTTCCTTTCCTTTTTTATTTGTTGTGCACCGAAAAAGATCAGCTTCACTAAACCATCAGAGCGTTTACATCCACGAATCATTTATGTTCGTCGTTTATATAAAAATCCCACACGAAACCATTGCTTATTTCTCACAGCAAAAGGGACACCTCTCCCAATGACCAGTTTTGTTTATCACAAAATAAATAACGATATAACTAGGGTTTGGGTAATGCTTTCACCAAGGACTGAAAATATTACAGTTCTTGATTTTTTATCAAAATTATTCAGGTAGAGGGCAATAGAGAAGGGGAGGGAAAGGAAGGAAAAAAGAGAAGTTAAAAAAAAACCCCGAGGAAGCTTTTTCCCCCTCTGGGCTGGACACAGGGATCTGCTCTCTCCCGGCTCCTGTGGGTGGGAACTCGGGGTAAGAGAAAGCTGGTGCTGGCTCCAACGTCCCTCGGCACAAACCCCGGCGGTTTGGTACAATTTGGGCAAGTCTGGATGGCAGAGAACCGCAGCAGAGGGTGGCCCTGGGAGGCTGATCTCCCCCCGAAGCCCAGCACACCGTAATCAAACCTGCACATCTTTTTTTTTTTTTTTTCTTTTTTCCCCGAGAACAAGCGTTCCTGGGGCGGACGCAGCCCGGGAACAATGTGCTAATTGTGTTTTTCCAGCATCCAAGGCAAAAGACGGAGACGAAACACACCAAGAGAGAGGAGAGCTGCCCGGGATTGCCTCCTCTGAGAAACAGCCCTCTCTACCTGCAGCACCAGCCCTGTCTGCTCTTTATCTGAGCCTCGCTGCGGCAACACGGCCGGACTTCAGGGGAAAGAAGGGGAAAAAAAAAAAAAAAAGAGCATTTAGAGAACTGAGAAACCAGCTGCAGCGTTTACCTAAAGATCAAAACCCCACAGCCACTAATTGCATCGCTGGGCAGGAGCGATGGGCAACAAGGACTCAAAACCAGCCAAAAAGCCACTGCTTCAGGTTCCTCCTCACCAACAGCTAACTCTGCTGGAAACCCAAAGACATAAAAGGCAAATATTTCAATATTTCTACCCGCTCTTGGTCTGAGATAACTCCCAGACCTGCCCAGAGCTGGGAGCAGCCGACGTGTAAAACTTTGGCCCCGTGTGTTCCTGGCCAGATCGGGGCTGCACATTTTGCTTTTGTTCAGATGTTTTCCTCCTTCAGAGAAGCCTCCCCTTTGTTTCAGCCGAGCCACACTGCTTTTGATTTCCTCTTTTGAAGGCTCTGTATTACAGACCCAGGAATCCTGAACAGACTCACAGGATACGGGTGTAAAAAATATATAAAATATTGCCATTATACATGTGTATAAGATAAGGTATATATGTATATACAAATATACATGGAAGATTGGCTTCTTAAGCAGAGGCCTGATTTTTTCCATCCCTGCAGCCCCTCTCAGTCCTTCCTTCTGCAATACACGTAACACAAACACAAGCAGCCGCTATCACCCTGCAAGCGAGCTCCCAGCCATTGTATTTATCACATACACTCCCCTTAATATTACAGACTCCTGAATAAGATCAGCCAAACTGTGAAGCGTTTGCCCCAGGAAGGCGGCAGCAGCAACATGAAAAAATAAGCTGAAGTCACGTATCATTTTCCAGACGCATTTAGCAAATCCTATCACTTTTCTACCGTTATTTTCCAGACTGTCAGAAACACAATTATCTCCGTCAATCAAGGATCTTCTAAGCTTTTCAAATACCTATCTAGGATCAATAAACATACAGAAAACTGCCTAATGTTATTTTACATTTGACAATTGGTTTCATAATTGAAAAAAAGTTAATGAAATGACTCATGTGATCTCTTTCTAAATAGCAGCATTTTAATTTGTAAATTGGGGGGGGGAAAAACATTCAGAAGACCCAATTCTACTGTCAATTGCTTCACTAAAAATACAGGTGAAAAAAAAATCTGTACATTCCCAGGAATGTTCCCAAGGTACAGGAGTGTGAAGAGGAACAGTCTGCTCTGGGGAGGCACAAAGGACCATCTCCCCATGGAAACGTGTTTATTTTTTCCCTGCAAAGCAAACGATTGTGATTAAAAGCTTGTCCTGGCTTTTTATCATCACGATGCTGCTTAGTCATTCTGTGGGTAACCTTTTTATTGCCAAGGCTTTCCTTTTCTTTATGTACTCGCAAACAGAAATGAAGCATTTCTATGCCTACTGAGCAGCAACGATCAAGCCTTTCTCCTGCTTTTTTGAGTCCCTGTTATGGGAAAAAAAATATCTACCCTGCTAGCAATGTGCAATGAAATAAAGTTAAAGCCAGCAGCGTCGGGAGATAGCACTGGGCAGGACCCAGCAATGCTCAGGCTCAATGTTTATAGCACGTCTCTGGCTTTGGGAGTCACTCTCAGAAGAGCCTGAGCTCCCTCCGTCCTCACCCGCAGGATGCTCCAGCTCCAGCTCCAGCAGAATCCCCCTTGTGCACAAAAAAGCAAGCTTGAAGTCGGGACAAATTTATTTTCCTAAATATATCCCACAGGGAAAACGAGGGGATTTGTTTTTAAAACGTACGACGGCCCTGGACACAAACCCAGAGTTCTGCAGGGAATCCAGCTCAACCCCTGGGCCCCGTGAAGCCACCACAGGCTCAAAAGTCACACTCAGGAGGATGATCTGTAACACCTTCCCCTACACTTCCTTATTATTAACTAGTCCTCTTCCTCCTCAGCAGGCTCCCAAACCATCTCCCACTCTCGCTCCCCTCTTAAAAAGAGACAATATCCAAGTTCACAGCTCGGAATCGCGCTCCTGACCCACCACCAGCAACTGGAAACATAAACTTTCCAAAGTTTTGATGGTGATGAAACACCAACACTGGTTTCCATTTGTCTTGTGGTGTGTTTTACCATAACCTGTGTCTCACACTAGGTGTTAACGTTTCACACCACCTTCCCTACCACGAAAGGAGTCAGGACTGGAAGATCACACCAATCCATGGGGTTTTAATCATTTTAGGGAAAGATCACACCAATCCAGGGGTTTTAGATCATTTTAGAGATGTCACCCCAGAGCTGCTGAAGAGATGAGTCCCTCAGTCGCCGCCGTCCAGTGCTGCCACTACACACTGTCCTCCGACCAACCCGCCCCAGCATCTCCTGACGTGGTGTTGGAGCAGAGCAACGGAGGGATTGCCAGAGTCATTACCTGGTCGTTAACGTGGCACAGGGCGAGATTCTGCTCGTCGCAGGAACAGGCCACACGGATGTACTTCAGCCAGTTCCCGGCTCCGCTCTGGTTGGCATCGATGCAGAACTTCTCATTGCCCAGGTCATCGGTGATCTGCAGGGGAGCGGGAGAAGAAGAAACACGTGGGTCAGCTGATACCAAACGATTGGGAGAAGAAAGAAAGGAGAACTATTTGCAATGCGGGATTCCAAACAAGAAATAGTAAGGAGAAAGCTGGATGGTATATATCATTAATAGAGACATATGACAAGACTAATATCAGCTCTTGGGCATAATCTGAAGGTCCTGGTTGGCAGAACTTCTGAAGACATACATCAGAGCAGCCCATAAGCAACAGGCTCAGGACTACCTTAGTTATGGAGACAAACACACGGTTCCATTGCCCACAGCAGCTTCAATAATCAAAGCAGGTGATTTCTCAAACTGTTTTTCTGACGACAACACCTTCAACTGTTCCACCTTCACATTGTCTATTTTATCCTTTCATGCAGGAACATTTTTTTATTATAAAGAAAAGATTTCATTCCTTTTTTTTTTGAGTAAACTTTCAGAGCAGATCACTTTTCACAGTGCTGGGAACTTACATTTTTTAAAAAGCAAATGCTTTTTAAAAACAAATGCTGCTTTCATTTTTTTAACACCACCACTAGAAATGCACTGACAACAGGGGATCTGGGTGGTTGGAGGTGAAATAACATTTGACTAGTGTGCAAAACAGGAATCCTTCCAAATAAAATCCCTCAGGTACTGAAAAGCCTGAGTGTGGGGGAAGAAAAGGGGTTAATTAAGGGGTTGTGGTCTAAAGAAAACCACTGTTTTACCAGGAAGAGACTTAGCACTTTTTCTTCCTTAAGAGAGCAAAGTAAGTTCAATGACACAGACGTGGAAAAGGTGCTCGACGTCCCACACCAACCGTCGTGGTGATCCATTTTACAACTCACTCAAAAAAAGTACATTTTAAAAATCACACAGAACACCACCAAAATGAGGAAAAGCCCTCTGAGTCCTAAGCGTGGCAAGACTGCATTCTGCTTGTGAGGGGCCTCCTTATTAAAAAACTTATTTTTTCCCTCAGACTTAGATTTCCCTCTACCCCTCCTAGACCCTGTGTCATTGCAAATTACTTCAGCCATCAAAAGCTCTTAACATGCTTTTACCAGCAATTAATTCTCTCAAAATCTCATGGGATACGATAATACTTTCCCATCCATTTCAAGATAGAGAAAAAAAAAAAAAAAGGAAAGGAAAGGTAGGGACAAAGGAAAGGATAAATTAAAAGACAGCGAAATGGATGAAGGGAAAACCATGCCTTTAGCATTTGGCTTCTTCCTTCCTAATCAAAATATGGCACTGGAGCTTCAGTGAAACACCGCATTTCCTCCCAGAATAGGTGTGTGTTTGGGACAGAACTGGTGAGAGAAACACCAGTTTTTGTGTTCACTTCCATTAACCCCCTGCTTGGGACCGGGCTTCGGGAGGTTTAGCCACAGGGAGAAGCTCTGTCTCTAACAGCAGTAACGCACAGGGGGACAAAATAACGCACAAAAGTATTTTAAACAAATACTAGCATTTTAAAGCAATACTACGCACGGCAACACCACGCACCCAAACTGTCTTTTAGGTTCATAACGCATCGATGGGGATTCCTAATGAACTCCCTTCACAGCTCAGGAAATAAGAGAAGGGGACGGGCACCGAACCCCTGGAGCATTCCCCCATGTTCCCAGGAGCTGAGCCCCCTCTGGTGCCGGCAGAATGGAGTTGGGCATTCAAAGATCACGAGGAACGTGCCATCAGTGGCCACTTCGGGCAAGTTTGGCTTGGGTGACTTCCTGGGAACACAGCAGCAGGAGCAGCGACAGGAGGTTCGTTCTCCATTCAACCCTCTTGGCCACGAAACATCATCCTTCCTCTTGGAGAAAACCCTGCCTTGTCCGTGCCTCGCATTCCAGCCTCCTGAGTAAATAAGAGGGGAGTTGCACAGGCAACGTCCTTTGCCACACTGCCCCAGTTAACTTCCAGAGCAGATCCATCTCCTCGGGGCACTGAATGAGGGACGAGCTCCTGCCCAAACCAGCGTGACAAGGCTTAGTCTAGGGTCACCCTCCTGCTTCTGCCTTACTGAGGAGAGTCCTGCTGATGGAAACCTGGATGAGCCTTCACAGCTTCCCACGAGAGACCTCAAAGAGTGAGGCTTTAGCTGGTCTGGTAAGAATCATGGGCTTCAGTCATTGTAAACCATTCTGATCTTACTGCACAGAAGAAGAAAATTGATCTGCTGATGCCTAAAATAAACATTATAATAACATCATGTGAAGTAATTTTATTGTCAAGGGTGGTGGGGTGTTGTGACTTTTGTTTTCTTGGGTTTTTGGATTTTTTTGTTGGGGTTTTTTTTGGGTTTTTGCTTTTTTTGGGGTTTTTTTTGTTGGACTCAATGATCTCAGAGGTCCCTTCCAACCGTGATGATTCTGCGATTCTGTACCCAAACTAAAATAACAGTAACTTCTGTTTTATCTCAGGGAACCTCCAGGAACACGGAGGCTGACTAAAGCTGCTGACTCTTTTTGAGATTAAAGTACTTGTCTTGGCCTCTCTGACCCCAAATTAGCCAATGAAGCGGAACAGCCAACCAGCACCTGGAGGGGCAGGAGGGGGACACACCTGGAGAAGGTGATAGCAGCTCCCAGGGAAATCGCTCAAAAAACAAAACTGAGATGAATAATCAACATTCACCTGTTGATTTGAAGCCACTGAACACTTTGGGGGATAGAGTTATTGGCAGATAGTTTTTAATGGTTTGAATGAGCAGCAGCCCACTAACCTCCCAGTACCATTAATTTATGCAGCAGCAATCAGTGAAATTAAGTCACCCTTGGAATACACTATGACAAACTCCAGGTCTACACAAATAGTCTATTTTGCTTCATAGCTGTATCTTACAGATTCTCTCTTTCATATTCTAGAATTGTTTGGTTAGAGACGCTCAGAGAGCTCTGGGAAAACCCAGAATTCAGCTCAAATTCACCCGCTGCTTTGCAGGGCCCCTGCGCGAGGCTGGGCAGCTCTGCTTCACAGCGAGGCTAGAAATCACCCAAAACTCTGTGGTTTCATCCGAGTGGGGCTTTAAAACCCAGAGAGGGGGTGTGAAATCTCACAGATCAAAATGAGGAAAAAAAAAAAAAAAAAAGAGGTCGTATGAAACCCTGAGAACTTAAGCCCCTGTTTTTCACACACACTCACTCTGCTCCACAAATAGAACAAGGCATCACAAACTAAGGCCCGGCAGCATCTCTGAGCAGTATTTTGCATATTACTGCCCCTTATAGGAGCGTTTCCTTTGCCTGATTAGCCTTTTATTTCCTGGATGCTCACGATGCAGGAGCAAAGAAGGAACAGGTTAAACTACTAGTTATTTACTACCTACAAGAGCACAGGCTAGTCTCAGAAATCCTGCTTTTAAATGGCAATTGTTCCATAAAAAATCAGTATTTGCCAACACATGGCATATGCCTTTCCCCTACTGCTGAAGTCAGAAATAAAGGCAGTATCTCCAATTCTTTAAACTTTACTAGGATGCTTCAATATTTGTTTAACAAAGTGTCAAACTGCCCGGAAAGGATGATTTTTCCCAGGCTCGGGGGGATGCAGAACGGGCATCAACTACTCACACCAAGCACTGCCCGAGCAGCTACAAGAGTGGGGGCATTTTGAGTGGGTCCAGCTTTTTGTGGTTGACACCTCTAATTAAAGATCATGCTCACACGCTCACGCTCTTTTCTGATGCTCTATGTGATAGTTACACCACAATTTAAAAAACACCGAGAAATTCAATATTAATCACAAATAACGATCTGGGGTATATACTTTTTTCCTCTGCCAAATGTGCACACAGATTAATATTCTAAGTCCCTCTTTCCTCCACCTTAAAAAACTCTAAAAAACCAAATTGAAACCTTTTAGCACATCTTCTTCCAGTTCAGACCAGAAGGAAATCAGAAATTTCCTCTGCCAAAATTCTTCGACCCAACTGTTTACAAGTCATTGTCAGTAACAGAAAAGGTCTTGTTTGAGGGCTTGCTTTTGGAATGCACATCAATCATTCATTTTTATATGTTTTTTTCAGAAGCAGCAGGACCAGCGCTGAGAGATAAGGGCTGCTCTGGAGGAGACCAAATGGAGAAGGAAAAGGGAGGCAAATAGTGTTATCTCTGGGTAAATTAAAGACAGCAAATGGAAGCACGGAGGGATTCATCCCGCAGGGAATGGCTGGAAGGCTCAGTCCCCCACAGCCACCTGGTTTGGGGTGTACTCATTAAAACAGTCATATCTATTAAAGTAACCGGTTACTCACAGTTAAGACCAGAACTAAGTTGATCTCTATCGAGGACTAATCAGGAGCTTTAACCATAGATACCCCTGCTCCTGGACAGGTGAAGGATGACATCAGGTATTTAGCACCTAAATAAAGCACCTAATTTAGCACCTAATAGCAGAGCAAAAATAAAAAATGCCACAGGAAGACCAACAAAAGACCAACAGAAATTCACATGTAATTAGCAGGAATCTGACTTTGTGTCTTTGAAACTGAACAGTTGTGCTTCTGCTTGCTCTTTACACTCAGCTCCGAAACCAGTGAGGGAATAGAGAGGTCTCTCTGATGGGTAATTTGGCTTAGACATTAAAAACAGAGGAAAAGGAGAGGGGGAAAAAAAGGGAGTTAGATAAGGGAGGGAAAGACAAAAGAAATTTATAATTAGTAATTGGTTAACACTTTTGCAAGTCTAAAACCACTACGTGCCAGTATTCCAGACAGTTTGAGGGCAACGGACTTTACTTCCTTGGTTATCCAGGATGTGAACTCCAGCATCACTGCCCCCCCAAAAAAGCTGGTCAATGCAAGAACACACTTTGAGTTAAACCACAGGTGGCCCCGGCCAGACCCGGGCACTTGCAGACCTGCTGGAGAAATGGGCTTTCATCTGGCCTGCAGCCCGTGGGCCTTCTCACCGAGTTAATTATTGTGGGGGCATTTCCTTTGCCTCAGCTCCCTCTGATCACTCTTCCATTTTATCCCACTCACCCAATCATGGATTTCTCGCTGCTTTTTTTTTTTTTTCTTTTTCACTGAACATGCCAAAATGCTAAGTTCATTCCCCCCCCCACCCCACCGCAGATGCTGAGTTCAGTATATACTTTTATTTATTAACTCAAGGCACCTCCCATCACTTTTCTCTTCAAAACCAACAGTTCATCCAAGTATTCTCAGCTCCTCTCCCCTTTCTCGTGGGTACCAGGGCCAGGACTTTGTCTTGCTGAGATATTTGCTCTCTCTTCCCCCCTCCGAAGCCCCCATCCTTCTCCTCTTTGGTCTGTTGGGTTAAAACAAAGAACGCACCCCCATCTTCTTTTGGATTCGGGGGGTTTAAACCCTGATGCAGAGACACGGATTTTGGATGCGGAGGCCGAATTCTGGCTGTGGTTGAAGTTCAGACTCATCTCTAGGCAGCCAAAAGGAAATTGTTGTCATGTTCCAGGACTCGCTTTGCAGCTTCATCTGCCGTCTGCTGAACGGCATTCGGGATTTGAATCCAAAAGGCTCATTGATCTCGCAAAGGCTCTGTTTCATAATTTATTAACATCAGAAATGCTGAGTTATGAAGCAAAAGTTATGGAAAAAGTCTCTCGAACGTTTACAATTTTTTTTGCACATCATTTGAGGTTTCCTGCTTCTCTAATTTGTGGGCTCTCTGTTGGGTTGTTTCTTTCACGTTTTAATGGGCAGCGTCCAACATTTGGCCTCCGCAGAGGTGTGCCGTAGGCCTGGAATGCCTGGGGATCTGTCGTCAGTTAGCTTAATGGATTCCTAGTGTGCATGAAGAAACGAAGCAACCATGAGTTTGCCATCAGTGACCCAGCATCCTGTTGCTATAACATCCCTCCCCAGAAGCCGAAAGTGTAATAAACCTTCTCATCCCATAGTCGCAGGATCTGCCTTTGACAGTTTGGCTGATGCACGCATTTTATTTGGCAGGAGTTAGAGGGAGATTTTTTTTTCTTTTTTTTTTTTTTTTTCCCTTTTTGCTTTAATGACCCACAAGCTGATTTAGAGCAATAAACTGTTGCCATGAAGTTTTGTTGTGTTTCTTTTAAATAAAGGGGAGGGAGGGACTGCTACAATTTATGACTTTCAGAACTAACTGAAACAGAAAGTCCATTCTTGCCACAAAATGAAGAGAAAAAGACTTCATCCAGAGAAACACCTCTGTCAATGTGTAGACATGAAGCCTAGATGAACTCATAAATCCAGCGTTCTGCCTGCAATTAAGCAGGCTTCCTGGTGATTTGACAAAGAGTTAATGAGAAACGTGTCAGACAAAAACAGGTCATAGCACTGAAAGCCGATGGGAAGAGCGGCCGAGCCAAACCCGGCTTGTTTGCTGCCCCCAGCCCAGGGCCACAGGAAAGGCTCCAAGGACTTTCAGCGAGATCTACTTTTCTTTGTGTGATTTTCTCGTCCAAACCTAAGATTCTCCAGCACAGCCTGGGGCCAGCTCCCCATCACCAAAATGCCAGATGACAAGGAGAGAAATTCCCTGAAAAGCTCTACCTCTGCTTTCGCGTAGATACGTGCAGGAGAGCTCTCACCCTGTGCCCTCCTCTCCAAAACACTCGTGCACGGGACGTGTGGCCACGAGTGGTCCGGGGGGGTGTCCAGGTTCCAGTTCTGAGTGCTATGAAACGATTGCAGGACTAGAGAACTGAATTAACCCATGACTGGCTGTCCAGCTCTGCGCATCGGCCGCGTGGCATCCTCAGGAGCGCCTCAGCATCCGCATTCGCTCCTGGTGGCAACCAGACTTTGAGAATTTCTGCAGAAGGAGACAACCCAGATGGGTCCCACCAGTAGGACCTGTGATGCCAGGCAGAGGCAGGATGGACCATGGACCACATCTGAGCCCCATGCCATGCCCGAGCCCCGCTCATTGGGAAGGCAGCTACGTCTCCACAGCCAACAGGAGAGGGACCAATTCAAGCTGTTAAAAGACCGGAGCGCTTTTGAACTTTCACTCCCACTCAAGCCACACATTTGGAGTGGAAATTTTCCACTGGTGTGTGCATTTCTGTTGTGCTACTGTATTATCTGGTTTCATGAAGGATCTGAAGGAAAAATATCAGCAAGCTGCAGGGAAGGCTGTTTCCGAGACATACCTCTGTCACGAAAAAATAACCTCCTCATTCTTTTTTCCACCACATCTAAAGAACAGGAGAAATCACATGAAAAGAGACTGTTTTCTACCAAAAGGCCCTGTTCGGTTTCCAAAGCAGAGGAGTCTGGAGAGCTCACACCAGCTTTGTAAGCCAGGCTGAATTTCTTGAGCCCGTCTGAATCCAACTGAGCCTTTTGAAGCTCTGCCCGTTATTAACTGCTATTCTCTTACGTACCGGCACAAACCAGCCAGTATTTCCTCTGTGTCCGTTAGCTTCGCATCGGGATAAAAGTCTGCAAAATTGCAGTGTCACCGATGTGTCTTTCAAGCCCGGCAGATTCGTTCCAGCTGAAGGTTCACGGGACCCGACGGTAAATACAAAGCCTCTCAGGAGAAACCGACAGCAGCAATAATTACACCGCACACCCTTCACAGAGCTCCTTAAATATCATCTCCAGGACAGCATCTCCTGCTTGACGCAACAGGCACCAACATTCCAGATGTTGTATTAAACACAGCAGAGAGAATTCTGGACAAAGGGGTAAAGACAAGAAACCAAGAACTCCTGATAAAACCCAACACTGGCTCCGCTTTCCCTCTCCTGTGCAGGGACTCCTACAGTCCTGCTCTGAGGGGTAGTTTTGCTGCCCAGAAGACAACCCCAAATACCACAGGATATCAAAGAAGTTGATGCCAACACCAGCACTAAACAACCTCAGGCAACCTACAGGCTGGGGGGAGTGTCTGGAAAGCTGCCCAGCAGAAAGGGACCTGGGGGTGTTGGTGGAGAGCCATGAGCCAGCAATGTGCCCAGGTGGCCAAGAAGGCAAACAGCATCCTGGCCTGTGTCAGGAACAGCATGGCCAGCAGGAGTAGGGCAGTGATGGTTGGACCAGATGATCTTAAAGGTCCCTTCCAACCCAGACAATTCTATGATTCCATGGTGGTGCCTCTGTACTGGGCACTGGTGAGGCCTCACCTCAAGGGCTGGGTTCAGTTCTGGGCCCCTCACCACAAGAAGGACATTGAGGGTCTGGAGTGTGTCCAGAGGAGAGCCACCAAGCTGGTGAGGGGTCTGGAGAACAAGAACGAGTTGAGGCTGAGGGAACTGGGCATGTTGAGTTTGGAGAAGAGGAGGCTGAGGAGAGTCCTCCTTGCCCTCTACAGCTCCCTGAAAGGAGGGTGCAGAGAGGTGGGGGTTGGCCTCTTCTCCCAAGGTAATGATAACAGGAGCAGAGGAAATGGTCTGAAGTTGGAGCAGGGGTGTGTGGTTGGACTCAATGATCTCAAAGGTCCCTTCCAACCATGAAGATTCTGCGATTCTGTGAAACCAATTCCACCCCCTCGTGTTTCTTTCCCACCCTCGTTCCATTCGGGGCTGACGGGGAAAGCTCACACAGCAACATCTAATCACCACGCAGGGAAACTTAAGAGTGAAAATGTCAAAACAGAAGAGGACTTTTGAGATGATGGCAGGCGTTTATCTCAACACAAGCTCATTTTTCACTGGTAACGTAATTCATACCACCCTGATTTAAATTAAACAGCAAACCGTGAAAAATTACGCTTGAATCAAATCAGAGGGCTGCCTCGGATATTGTACACACAAGTCAAGAGAGGGATTGCCAGGTCTTTGTAACATACACACACAAAAACTTTGAAGTTTTCCTCCCCCCCAAATAAAAGATTGCAAGACATCACACTTTTTTTTTTGTGTTCTACCTCATTTCGTCTCGTTTTAAAAAATAGTAATAAAGTTGTGAAAGCTAAAATAGATGGAAAATAAATGGGAACTGGAGAGAAGCCTTCATCTGATAAACAAAAGCCGAGGCTGTGTGCAGGCGGAGGAGGCTTTAGAGCTTCAGGATATTTCATTTCACATCAGTCAGGAAGAGGGAGCAGAAGCACCAAGTACAGCAGAACGTCCTGTTCCAAGGGACTAAGGCAGACACCATCCAGCAGCATCTTACAGCTTCTGTGGAGCTACCGAGTGCTTTGGGGAATGATCAGCCTGGTGCTATTTCAAACGTGGTGCTTAAAGGGCTCTCTCTAACGAAGGAGTGCCAATTAGCCAAGGGGAAGGGAGACCAGGGCAGCGCTCCTGGCAAAGGGCAGCAAATGCAGGCACAGAGGCCAAACAGACCCTTATTGTACAAAGATAGGGACTATTTTCAATGGTGATTTCTCCAAGAGTCCTCCTACCACTTGAGGCACAGCTCCCCAAACAGCTGTCCTTTTTCTCTCTCAGCCTTTCCCCCCAGCTCTCCAGCTAAATAAGCTTTGCTATTTTCCAAAATTAGTCCCATAATCCAGCTGCAAAGCTGGACACCTAAGAATTTTTCCTAAATTTCCCTAAACAGCACATCTGTCTGTTGTACAGGACCACCCCAGGTTGGTGGCTCCAGAATGACCACTCAGCAGAACATCTGGCTCACCATCACTCTGAGCAGATTCGTAAGACTTCAGGTCTTTGCCTCATTGCTCTCCAAGCTCGTTACACATCTCGAGGATGCTCGGCCTTACAGAACTTTGCCACTTTTAGCAGCTTTTGGAAATGGTAGATGTCCTACAGACACCCGATTCCTGGTGCAAAAGTGCCAAAGGAACAGGAAGGTGCCCAAGGAAAAAGAACCACTCTCTTTCTGATCACTTTTCCTTATTCCCTGACCATTATTGCGGTCCCTCGGCAGGTCGAGTTGCATCACAGGGTGGAGATGCCAGTTCCACACAGATATTTTTGTTGTAAATACTCATGGATGTGCTGCTGAGGACAGAAAATGAGTGATTCTCTGCAGAAGTTACAACGAGCCCTTTCTGAGTGAGTTAAAGTGAAGACGACAACATGCTCAGGTACAGGGCAATGTGCACAGCACTGAACAACTACTTCTTGAAAATTCTGCAAATTAGGGTCCAAAATCACACGGTTGTCTTAAAATTCAGGAAATGACGAAAAATGGTGATGGATCTCTTTGTTTTCTTTTTGGTTTCTGTTGTCTGTAATGACTTGACCTTGGGGTTCCCCTGTGCCCAGCGATTAAGAAAGCTGAGGTCCTCTACTCATCACTTATTTCCAGGAACTGGGACTTCACACCGAATGTGAAAAGAGGCGAGACATGCACCATTCGTTATGATGAAACCAAAGAAATTGGCTCTTTCCCCTTATTCATACTCGAAAGGTGCTGCTGCTGTAATGAAAATACAGCCAGCCTTCAAAATAAATCCTGATCAGCTTCTTTAGGTGTGTTTTGGGGGTTTTGCTAGATCAGTGCATATGGAGGTTACCGCTGCTTGTTTTAAATCATTTCTTATTACTACAACTTTATTTTAATAATGTTTTTGGGAACAGGGTTGTGGAACACCACTAACATGTAGACCTCTTCAGAGTGATTTATGGGAAGCACCGAGTGCCAAAACCATTTGCCGCATTTTACTCTCTGGCCAAAAAAGTAGCAGAGCCTTCAAGTGCCCATTCATAGTGCTAATATCAATTACCAAATACCAGCCGTTTCACAGCATTAGCAAAGCCCACTGAAGGGTCTGGCAGGAGAAGACCCCCATGAAATATCATTATCTATTGGCCTCTGACAAGCCCTTTCTTCAGGAAGGATTCGGATCCCCGTGGGACACTCCCTCCCCCTGCCAACCCCACACTCTCAGATTATACTTGATCATTAACAATATATGAAACAAATTCTAACATCAACTATCCAGGTACCCCAGGGTAAGGTGAATGGATTCAGAGAGCTGAGGTTCCTGAAATAGCATATATTTACCATTCAATTAATAGATCTGGGGATGTGTGGCCCAAGTTGAAGTAAGAGGAAGATGCAGGTAAATGATGCCCAGATAATTAAGCCCATGTCCTGTGGCATATCTGGTGGATACAAGTTCTGTGTCTCACTCTCTAAACTGAGAAAAGAATTATTCTTAAAGCTCAACACCTGGGGTTACCCTGCCACCTGGTTTTGGTGGTTGGGCCATGTTTTGAACACCTCAGCATCCCACAAACCAAACTGTCTGTCAGGGAATTAAAATTACCAGGAATCAAAAGTGCAGGGAATTAAAATTACAGGCAGGGCAGGGAATAAGCAACGCAATGAGACCAAGCTGTTAAAGGCCTTGAGAGGGGGAGATGACATGAAGTTTTGTTCCGTATGTGAGTGGTGGCAATTACATCCACACAACCACAAACACCGTGTTGGTCCCACCTTGACCTCCACCAGTGGCTCCTGTCTCACATGCAGAAGCGTCTGTGCACAAGCTCCCTGCTTTAGGTCCTACTGATCAGGTGATCACAATGGACACGTTCTACCACACCATAGCCAGGGACACCTCTGGACAGAAGGGGATCACCACCAGAAGAGCTGCCAACAGAGTGGTCCAGAGCAGCAAAGCAAGAGAAGGCAAGCCCTAAGTAAGACAGGTACCATTCTCTTCGAGCTCAAGACTTACCAGCAACAATATGTCAAATACAGAGGATTATTATCCCTCCTTACTTTTCATGTCAGCACATATCATGGCAATCAAGTCTAAGAATCACAGAATGAGATGGGGTTAGAAGGGACCTCTGGAGATCATCTCCTCCAATCCCCTGCCAGAGCAGGTCCACCCAAAGAAGGTCCCACAGGAATGTGTCCAGGTGGGTTTGAATGTCTCCAGAGAAGGAGACTCCACCACCTCCCTGGGCAGCCTCTGCCAGGGCTCCGCCACCCTCACAGCAAAGTTCCTCCTCATGTTTAGGTGGAACTTAATTATCTAGAATATTCATCTGGAGGTTTCATACTTTTCCACATCTCAGCTTTACATGCCTTGAACTCACAGGCCCAAAGGGTGCACATCGCCATAGCTTCAGCCACGACGCTACAACTTTCAAAATAGAGATTTATTAAAAAAAAAAAAAGAAATAGCAGCAGGGTGAAGCAGAGGGAGGCTGTGCCTGCACGGCCAGGGGCTGCGAGCGCAGCTGCACCGGGACCCATTCGCACAGGAAACCCCAAAGGTGCCACAATCGTGTGAGGAAACCAGGTCCCCGTAACCTTTCTTATCGGAAACGAGGGAGGCAGCTGCTTTGCAGAGTATTCTCGTGCTCTTTAGGAGGTGTGAAATAGATGAACTGGGTTGGCACCCCAAAAAAGAATGGCAGGATATTGTAGGTTTCCCTCCCGAACGACGCAGCTGGTCACAAACAGGAACAGCAGAGCCCCGGCGCAAAGAGCTTTGAAAACAAAGCAGCCACCTCACACCCGGGCAAAGAGACATCCCTTGATGTAGTAACACTGCTCACCTCCCACAAATGTGTGATCTCTTTATGGCTCATATTTACCAAAAACACAACCAAAAGGAGGTGCAAACTTGAGGCGACGAAGCCTGCGCTCCCATCCCACCAGCGGCTCCCGCGCTGCTGAGCTACGTCCTGCATGAGCCTGCCTAGTGATTTATTTTAAAAATATAGATATATATTACAAACCAGATGGCAAGAACCCACTCTCTCTGTCAGGGTCGGTCCCTGCTCCCCGGGGGATGCTCCAGTGGCTCAGCAGAACAGAGGTGGCAGGTTCCCGGGTGGTGACAGGAGGTCACGGACCATCAGCACCAACCCACGGGGGCTTGGGGACAGAGAATCAATAACCAGTTTCTCACCTGGCCTTGGGCTGCCAGAGGGACACGGAGGGACATAATTATCCGGTTTGGGAGAGCTGGGGATCAGGGGGCAGCTCTGCAGTTAAAGCTCCTCTGCTCTGGGCTGAGAGAAGCGAGCGGTGGCACGTCCAGGCTTCCCTGTCCCTCGGCCTCGGAGCAGGGGGGTATTTGCTGAATAACGAGAGCAAGGTAAGGAAAGCTGATCCTCAGAGCACTTCTAGAGACTCTGCTCCTGGGCTGGTTTGCCTCCCGAGGCTGATGAAGACTGTCAGTAAGCTCTACATCCCGAAGAAGAACCTCTGCAATGCCTAATTCTTACACACGGCTCGTCTTCAACCCAAGCATCACCAGAATGAGAGCTGGGGACACCGGGGTGGACACCTTTGCCTCAAGCTGTTTGTTTTCACACCAGAAAACAAGTTTTTAGAGTCACCCTTGTCTGAAGATAGAAGTGTTCTTACTGAAGGGGAGCCACCTCCTGACAGCTCCCCGTGAGTCAGCATCGGTCTCGCTCACAGATACACACAAACACCACCAGCAAAGTCATTTTCCTTCAAATTTAAGGAGTGAACACAGTAAGAGTGAACACAGTAATTATGCTACAGAAACAAGACAACTGAGAGACACTGGATGATCTGGTCCATCCCCTGCCACAAGAGGGTTATTCCTGCAATCACTCCCCAGCCCTTTTGCCAATTTCCCTTTCCATGGCGCTCATTTTTCTTTTTTTTTTTTTTTTAAAGCAAACTCCAGAATACTTCAAGTCAAAACTTGTTCCTCTTTTCAAAACTGTGTCCCATGAAGGACCGATTCAATTATCTCCTTCCAAAGCTTGGCCATTTGACCTCTCTGCAGCTGAAAACTAAACAAGTATCTTGTCTGACATCACAAGCTGAAATCTCAGTTAGAAGGAAGCACAAGGGTAAACTGCACAGTCCCAAGTGCCGCCGGGGTGAACTTCACCCCAAGCCACTTCACCTACTTATGAAATGATATATTCCAGGGAATTGATTCTAATGATAAATCTGCCCTTTGAGGACACTGAGAAATAACATTTCAAAATCTCCCCCTCGGATCTTATACCATCTCTGGGTCAAAAGACAGCTCAGCAGAACGCTGCTGTCGGGGTAAGTGCTCAGATGGAAAAGCCACAGCAAAGTGTCAAAGGAGAGGGACCCAGATGCCTCCGCCGGGGTTGTTTTTCTCAGGCAACTCCAACACATCTGGTTCTCTGACAGCAGGTCTCAAAACAACATAGGACCTGACATACCAAACATCTTGCCATGCCTGAGCGAGGCAGGTTTGAGTTAAGGGGGCTCCGATAACCTCCCTCCACACAGAATTTCTTACCTTCCCTGGACACCTGGCTCAGGCCTCAGAGACACCTCGAACAACCAAAGCCAACATTTCCCACCTTGGTCCACCTTCTAATCCAACAGGAGAAGACTTCTGCTCCCTTTCAGATGAGCCGCTTTGAAGCCAAATGGAAGTGGGGGAAAAAGAAGAATCGTATCTGCCTTTTATAGAAATTTTCTCAACTTTCAGAAAGTCAGACATTGATCAGGAGACAGAGCTGAGGACAACAAATATTTGGTTTCCCAAATGGCCCCACTACAGCCTGGGAATTGTGTCCATCACACACAGTACAGGGCACAAAGCAAAATGCCCGGAAAAAAGAGGCTGGAGAATTTTTTAAAATGTATGAGCAGCACAGAACATGATACTATTTCTCACACGAAAGTCAAGGATGGTTCTGTCCCCAAACTGATGGTTCTTTCCCCCCCTGAAACACTCTGGAAAAAAAACTTCAAAGACTTCAGGAACTGAGCAGGTCCACCTGCCAACAACCTGAAAGTCCTCTTCATCAACAGCTGGAGATACTTTTTTTTTTGGCGGCAGCCTTCTTCTGTACTTACTTGGAAGTTAAAAATCATAGATTTTAGAACACAAGACTTCACAAATTCCTTTCAACCGTAACAGAAACTATTAATTTTATGCTAAGTAGGAAGCACCACGTCACATTTTTAGCAGCACTTTAGCACACAAAGCAAGTGAAACATGTGGTGAAAACAACCATATTGTCCTCATTCCCTTTGCAAATACCCACCCCTAAGTCAAAGCAACCGTCCAAGCCTTGAAATGCTGTTGAAACAGTTTATTGAGACCTAATCCTACAGCCTTTAAAAAAATCTAATAGCATAGTATTTCCATGGTATAAATGATTCCTGCCTGTATCTGGCATGTGTTCTCCAAGGATGAACATAAATTAAATTATACCAAATTAAATCTGAACATACATAAGCCACATAACATTTTAATTGGGGCGATTCTTAACTTTTTTTGGAAGAACTATACAATAGTAGAGTCTGCAAAGATGATAGGACACATATGCTTTCTCCCTTGAGCTGCCTGCTTTTATTAATTACTCTGGCAGAGATATATTTATATTGATGTTGTCAGCGTGTGAACAAAACCTCATGGACAAAAATGGTTTAATTAAAGCAGAAAAACGTGGTTTATGGGTGGTTAGCAAATCTGTTCTTTAAAGTCAGTAAAACTTTCATAAGCGATTAGATAAAAATAAATCCTAGGAAAACATTTGCACCAAATATGTCTTTTACATTTTACACTGAAGCGATTTCATACGGCTCCAGCCTTCCACCAACAAATCCACCTCTTCTGTCCCAAACATCTGACACCCCCCACCCCGGGCTCCGCTGGGTCATCGTTAACCTCAGAAAATAAGCCAAGAGGGGACAGAGGTACCCCCATCCCACCTGCCTCATGAGGGCCAGTGTGCACCAGTACAGGGTGGGCTGGGGAAAGAGCTTGCTGGCAGAAGGGGCTCTGCCAGGTCAGTTTTCATCTGTTTCCAAGCACAAAAAGGAAGAGTCTGTAAATAACCATCTTAATGTTTGTAAACTACTTTGGGGATGGAGAGAATGTTTGGAAAACAACGCTGTAGTGACACCCGGGTGAGCACAAACTCTCCACCAGGGACCCCCTGCCCCAGGGGGGGTTCAATGGTGGATACAGTGAGTGGTGCTAAAGCAAAGCATCTCACTCTGCGTTACCATCCCTGTCACGGGAAACCAGGCAGCCGGAGACTGGACAAGCTGGGGACACCCTGGGGACACCCCGGGGATGGCACCACAGAGCAGCCCCAGCTGCTGGACCCCCCAGTTTCGGGGGTGACACTGGTCCTGAGAGAAATAGAGCTTCAGACCAGGGCCAGAGATGTAGATCCTACATTCCAATAAATACAAATAAATATCTGACCTCATGTAAAAGGTCCCACGCTTGACACTCCTCACCATTTTTTATACTCCACGTTCAGTTTTCACGGGACCGGACCCATCCGTCCTATGGGAGAGCAACAGCCTTTTCCTTTACAGGAACAAAAAGCCTTTGCTAGTCCAGGGGGCCAGCAAGTTTATCCAAATATTCTCCCTTTCCTACTAGCCCTTTTTGGAGCCCATGTATTCCACACAAGCGCACTCTGTGCCCACAAAAGTATGGGCTGGGGATGAAGCTGAGCACATGCCCGGCAGAGATGCCTGTCTTCCTCCTCCTCTTCCTCCTCATCCTCTCTCTCATCCTCTTCCTTCTCACCCTCCTCTTCATCCTCTCTTCCTTATCATCCTCCTCATCCTTCTTATCATCCTCCTCTTCCTCTTCCTCATCCTCCTCATGCTCTTCCTTCTTATCATCCTCCTCATCCTCATCCTTCTTATCATCCTCTGCCAGATCCTACACCCCCCAGCACCCCAGGGCCACCCTCGCATTGAATTAGCCCAGGAACACAACACACATCCATCCCCTTCGAATAGGCAGGCTGCCCCGTGATTAATTCTATGTGCGTTACGAAGGGTGATTTTATTTATCCAAGTCTCACCCACGCAGTGAAAGAAAACTTTGGGCAGAAGAAGGTGCATAAATCCCTTTTTTGTTTGCTTGGGGTTTTTTTTCTGTTTTGTTTTCTTTCGTTTTTTGCTTTTTCCCCTTCTTACAACAACCAGCTAACGAGAAGGAGCCCAGCTTATCCCAGGAACACGTGCTGTGTCCCGGCCGTGGGGTTTGCAATAAGAGGCAGAGGGACAGAGCCCGTTTCCATGGGGCCGAGAGTGCCACAGGTGCACTAATATAGGCATTAGTGAATGATTAGGCCTCGTAAAATATATGAATGCTGTTTCTTTAAGAAGCCATAAAATTTTATGGAGGAAAAAAAATCCATGTGTAAGGCCCTTGGTTCGTTTCATGCGGTCATTCAGAATCTCACTCGTTTCTGACAGGACTATGATAATTAAAACTGTGGCCTGGGTCTGGTTTCTATAAAGTCCATCTGGCCTTCCGCGATGGAGAGTTTTGGAAGTATGTAATTGCCTGGGCAGCAAATAACTATTTTGCCATCCGCAGTAGTTTAATTTTGTCCCTGCAGCAGGGGAGCTAAGTCAGAGGGGCAAAAGATCATTAACGTCTGCAGCCAGAGAGAGGGGCTCCCAGCGCCGCCGGCTGGCCCGTATTTGTTGAAATGCTTGACACCAATGGGCCCCATTAATGCACGGGTTAGATACAATCTGTGGAAAAGGGTCTATTATAAAGGGATTATTTGGAACTGTTCTGTAGCTGGGGGTGGGTGTGATTGAAGGACTTAAAAAACTGTTACATTAACCCTTAGGGCACTCCGAGCAGTAACGAACCTGGCATTAAAGAGCTGGGGTTTGTCACAATTTCTTCACTTCCCTCTTTCTCTGCCACGAGGTCAAAGAGATTAAAAACATCCATAATGCACTCTCCCCCGTTACAAAGATGAAGCTTGTTTTCTCTCTGCTTTACGGCTGCAGCCAGCTCCCCCCCATCAGACATTAAATCCCAATCATTAAACACAAAAACAAATCACAAGAAGCAGAAAACAGCAATTACCGTGTTATATATATCTATATATCATAGAATCATAGAACTGTCCAGGTTGGAAGGGACCTTAAAGATCATCAAGTCCAACCATCAACCTAACCCTGATAAAAATCACTAAATCACATTCCTAAGGACTACGTCAACCCGTCTTTTGAACACCTCCAGGGATGGTGCCTCAACCCCTTCCCTGGGCAGCCCATTCCAAGGCCCAATAACCCTTTCCGGGAAGAAATGTTTTCTAAGATCCAACCTAAACCTCCCCTGGCACAACTTGGACTGAATGTATGGATTTACTCACATATCAAAGGAAAGGCAGCGTAGATGGAGCGGTGACAGAAGCAGCTTTGCTTCAACACCCAAAACGCGGCTGTTGGTGCTTTGCTGGAGTGAAAACCAGGGTTTGTGAGTGACAGAAAGATCTTTCTGCTTGGCCGGGGAGGAGGTACTGCTATGCCTATCACTTAAAAGGATGAGGAGATTCGGGATCAGCCACAAATGGACGTTCCAACTACTGAGAAACTTGGGTGGTGGGATAAGAGGCAGAAAGTGTCACAAAAACATAATGAAAACATCAAGCGCAGCGATGCATGAGAAAATATGTCTGAAGGTGGAAAACACGGTGCTCCTGTGATAGGATGGACAAAATCCCAAAACACCTGTCTGTCTCCTCAAGATTCGGCGTTGCAGGAGGAAGGGATGAAGGAGGGAAGGAGCAGAAAGGGGCCACCAGCTCCAGACACTGGGCAGAGCCTGTTGATGAGGAGCTGGAGCGTGATCCTCCTCCTCCTCTGGCTGCGACTTGTCAACGTGACAAATTATTTACACAAGCCTGTATCGTAATAACCTCAATGACTGTGATCATCAGCTATTTCAAGAGCAATTTTCTCCAGAATAAGTGACTTTTGTTTTGCTTTCTTTCCAAGGGTTCATTCATTTAATACAATTTTATACGATCCTCAAATCAATCACTCGATTCACAGTGTGTTTACAATACTATTGAGAACAGGGTAAAAACCCCAACGGTTGCAAGAGTGTCCGATTTCCTTCGAGATTGTACCATATTTTGATACAGGAATGTTAGTTACTGCCTTTACTTCACCGGGCAGCTCTGGAAACTCTGAGAGAAAACATGTGCGCGGTTTAACTGTTCCCCAGACCCCACTTGAAAGAACAACAGCAGATACCACGGTGGAAAACACACTTTATAGAGAATTACTGAAACCCCAACTCTTCCAATACAGTAGAATGTCTGTTTTCTTTGGCC
The DNA here is from genome assembly GCA_004320125.1 of Scolopax mira. NCBI lineage: Eukaryota > Metazoa > Chordata > Aves > Charadriiformes > Scolopacidae > Scolopax > Scolopax mira. The sequence continues at coordinate 65,038 of BJBW01001861.1, forward strand.
CTCGCTCACCACAACCACCCCCCGCAGCAGAAACTACCGGCAGAAACGATCAGCATTTAAAAACAGTTCCACTTGGAAGAGAGAGGAGGTTGATCAAAAACTGTAAATTAGGAAAAAAAAAAAAAAAGAAGAGGTTTAAAACCTTTCTCTTCCAAAGTATGTGCCCGATCCACAAAAGTTTATACCCAGCAGTTTTGAAAATAGACCTCCTAATTATCAAAGTTCTGAGACTGCTGATGCCAGAGAGTTTCTGTGTCTGGGGTTGTGCCCTTCTGTCCCACGCAGAGGACATACCAAAGGAGGCGACGAGCAGCCTCCCTTTTCTCATGCAAGACACTAAAATCAAAGCACCAGACTCACTGCTGACTTTTAAACAACGTGTCTTCAAGATTTTCCAGGGAGCCAACGCCTCCGAGGCCGCTGTGCCTTATAGGAAACAGCCAGATACAACCTTCTGTAACATGATTAACCCAAACCCCAACTCATCAATAGCATCAAACAAAAAGGCAGGACTTTGGAATCAATATGTTTCCTGACACAGTAATAAATAAAAGTTTAAATGTGTTAAAAACAGCCCCTGTTTCAAAGGCAGGTGCAGAAATCGTGGGTTATGGTGCCCATCATCCTTCCCGGATGGTGACCATCAAGTGTCCCCTGGACACGGGCAGGGACGGGTGTCCTGGGGGGGTGGATGTGGCTGCCATTCTCCCAGGACACCCGTCACCATCCGCTACAGAGGTCAAGGATGAACTTGAAATCCCGACTGTTAAGAGAGAGTCACCACTGCATAATCATGGGAACAAAACTGCCCTCAAATTCACATTTTCTCTGAGCTGGGCTTTCGGGCTCAGCCCCCCCTCCAATTGCAGCGGGATGTGAGACTGGTAACTTCTTTGCTACAAGGAGCCATCAGAGATGACCACAGCTCTTTTAACGAATTATAGGAGAATATTTTAGTTTTCAAAGTTAAATGACATGGACGATTAAGGAGGGTGTTTTTAAGAATATGTCTCTTGTAGGATGAACAAAGTTAGGCACCTACAACTCTACGTATTTGATGATGGCTGCCAGCAGCACATACAGTATCTGCCCTCACGTGAGATATGAACCAAAGTCCTCTTGCCAAACAAAGTGCTTTCTGGGACCTTCAAAATGCAAACACCATTTTCACTAAGGCTATTCCTCGAATAATGTGTCCTCGAGGGTGCCAAGTAAAGGGTGTTTTAATAGCACTCTGAAATGCACACCTTAATTCATAACACTCTGAACTACATTTGCCATCACTTTTTGTTAGGCAATATTGAAAACAACTGGCTATAATTCTAATCAGCAAAACCAAACAGATCTGAATGAACCCACCTTTAAAATTCATTGGACTCCTCTTTACAGAGCTATTCGGTGCGTGAGCAGAATTATTTACCCAGATCAGAATGAAAACATGCTTCTGCCCCACCAGTTTGCAGACAATTCCCCTGCAGGTGCAGTTCCTGTGCCACAGACACCATCACGAGCCACAGAGCTAGTTCTTCTGGGAACTTACATTAAAAAAAGTGTTCTGTTCTCCTAAAGATACTGTAGAAGCATTAAACCCGCGTCTTTTCTAAGTCAAGAAGAGTGAAATTTCGCCAGGCAAAGTAAGCGTGAGATTGCCAAAAATCCCTGAAAAGGTCGCTCAGAAGGGTAAAAAAAAAAGAAAAAAGAAAAAAAAGAAACAGACTAAAAGAAGCTGTGAAAGTTTATGAGGATAAACACTGATGACAGGTGGAGTAGAAGCTGAAATCTGAACTCCAAAGTAACTGCAAATAAAGATTTGTTACAGATGGTTTTAATATGACCTAACACTGGGATGCCAGCTCCAGTATCACTTTTTCCTGCAGGCTGGACAAAAGTAATAACAGAGTTATGGAAACACGCTACACTCCTACAGACACCCGCAGAATAAACGGCCTTTAACGCCCATCAGTCACCCTCAGAGAGCAAGGCAGGATCAATAAAGCGCTGATAAAGAGACACGGAGCTGGAACCAGCAGCAACACCTACTTTAAACGGGTAAAATCCAGCCGGTCCTTCGTGTGCAGGCCCAGTTCTCAACATCTCTCACCTCACGTATGTGCATGTACACGTGTGTGCACACGTGTGTGCACGTGGGGGATGGGTGATGGAAACGTTCACTCTTGGAACGCATTGAATTTGAGCCACTGATCTTCTGATCTCGGAGAATAATAATTCCCCTTTTTCTAAAGACCGCGTTTGGCAAATGGGTTCCCCCCCCCCATCCCCTTCACCTTTGCTAAAAAAAAGCAAAAGCTGACAATATTAGCACCAGTGGTCATAATTGTTTCAGAACGACTTTTCAAAAAGGAACATTTTGCCACTTTTCAGCCATTAACAATTTTCTGCTTTATTCAGGCCACCAAGAGTCCATTTCCTTCAGAATGGTCTGAATTGTGTGATTCCCTCGCCTCTCCCACGGTATGAATCATGGCCCGCACTGCAGAGAGCTGGTAGAGGGAAGAAGCAAGACAAAAATCATACATAATTCCCTTTTGTGAGGTCAAATTATCTCCAGCAACTACCGGTACAATTAAATAAGCTTTGTTTCATGGGAACCCAGCTGGGGTGGGGGGGTCCCCTGGTTAAGAGCATCGTTTGCTCTTCTCGAAGCGCTGGGGCAGCAGAAGGGCTCTGCTGGGGTGGCTCGGAGCTGTGGGGACACTGGGGAGGAGGGCAAAGCACCAGCTAGCTAATTAACTAACTAACTAACGAGCCTCAATACCAATGGGGCAAACAGCACATAGATTGGAAAAAGGTAATGGGGAGAGACAGTGGCCACGGTGGTGGCACAGACCGGGGGCAGCCGTAACAACCTGTGATGCTGGGACCAGTAAAACACTCACTGACTGCAGCCTGGGGTGGGAATTAACCTTAATTTTTAATTCCTCCTCACTTCATCCTGCTGCAGCCACTGGAACTTACTGATTCTTCTCTGGCAAATTTTAGCAAAAGAGCCCCTTAAACCAATTAAATCAGCTAACGACAGACATGAAGGAAGGTAACTTTCTCAGTTTGTACACAGCACTATATACAGATGTTTTGGTTCATTTTTACTGGGTTTATATATTATTCTGATAGTGAAACAAGGGAAAGATTAGCGAAGACCCGGCCACATTGTCAGAAAAGCAAGTAAAACCAGAACTATAGTGAGAAGTGGGAACCTTCTGTCAGGTGCCACCGTGCAGAAGCAGGACGGGGTGCTCTTCACCTTATCCCTCCCTCTTCTTGTGCAAAAGGATTCCTGATCAGCGTGTTACAGGCTGCTTCTTTACGTAGGTTGGTTTGGAAAATGTCTGTGTGGAGGGGAGAGGAACTGCTCGGGTTGGACCATACATCTCTCCTAACGCTGTCGGTCAAAACCACTGAGGGAGCAATGGCCTTTCTGGAATAAAGAGCGGTTCCTCTCCATGGCCAGTAAAATTTCCTGCGTTTATCTGAGAATATTGTACCTGGTCGTTGGAAGAGCTGAGGTTGCCCTGTGAATTCCTGGCCACGCCAGGCTCAGGAGGGCTTCTCCCATCCTCCCCACCAGCACAGCCCTTCCCGGCCCGGGGCCGGTGTTTGCCACAGCTCATAACACCCAACGCAGCCCTCAATAAAGCCAACATCAGTAATCATAAAATTTTACCACTCACCTTATGTAACTTTTATTTTACACTCGATTAACTTTTATTACCGACTCCAAAGAATAAAGGCATTCTTACTGCACAGAATTAGAAACAGCCTTTTTGGGGAAAAAAAAAAAAAAGAAAAAAGATGCATTCTAATATTAAGGGGCTGCGTTCCCTGGCAGCTTAGAATTATCAAGAACAAATAGAGTTTAAAACATACGTGTCTAATTCACAGCTAACAGAGAAAGAGCCTTACCTTTCTTGAGACTTGTCAGGGAACCCCATGCCTTACTGCACGCTGTGCCCTGCACTTCCCAGGATCAAATCCAAGCGATATTCTGAAGGGAGAAATCCCCGAGCTCTGTATATCCAGTAACTCGGTGTGACAGCAACTAATTTAGCAACTATTGTTTTCTAATCTCGGCGAAAGAAGACCCAACTGCCCAAAGTATCTATGGAAATCACCAAGGTGGGTGCGTCTGAGCTATGTACACAAGCAAACCATTTCCCAGGAATTTGTGTTAGTAAACGAAAGAGGAAGCCACGCCTTTCTATATTTCCTTTAACTCATTATGCTTATTTTCTGAAACTTTTATGGACGTCAATCACAAGCAGCCCACGCTGAATAAGCCATTGTGTGTCAAACCGGACAGTGCTCTCGGCCATCCAGCCGGAGAAGTCAGGGACTCTCTAAAGTCTGTTTTTAATACGGGCCAAGTCCTTTTCCCCCTCCTGTTTTGTATAATTTTATACTGGGTGGACATATTTAGGGCCTGAATGGTTTGACAGTAATGATTAATACCCTGCATTAGGAGATTCCAGTGAAAGTATTCAGGAGCACGCTGTGCAGTTTGGTTCTCATCAGATGGTCAGGTCTACAGGCCTATTAAAAACAGCAGGAGAGCTGCAGACTTAATCACGGAGGCTGGGCCCATGGAGGGAGGAAGAGCGGGATACAAAAAAAGGAGAGAATGAACAGAATGACAGAGCCCGGGCGGACGAGAGCCCGAACCGACGACGAAACCGCCCGAGGTTTTTCGCTAAAATCTGTCTCCAAAAATGATTGGAACGGAAAAAATCTCTTTTCAAAGCCAAAGCAGGTACGGTCAGAAGACCGTCTGAGGCAGTAACAAAGAGCCAAGGGTGCAAATTACTTACGGTCTAACAGCAAAAATTTTAGAAAGACAAAATAAGACAAAAGCAGAAGCAGCAATGCTTAGTGCTCGATACAGCAGCAGCCCTGGGAAAAATGGGGCAAAACAGTCCCAGGAGAGAAATGGGAGCCAATGAGCCACCCAGAGAGTCGTTCCTCTAGTTTGGTGCCTTGCTATTAGTTCATAAGAGTCGGTGTCACCTCTGGATGGATGGAAACCTCATTACAAAACCCAGGCCCAAGTGAGGTCCCCGGTATCTCAGCGGGATCGAGGAGAGCTTCAAGCGTAGTGAGGCTGGAGCCCCTGCAGGCTCCTGACCCCCGGCACAGCAGGATGGCATCTTCCTATATGTACAATCAATGGCCACGGTAAAGAAGTGTAGATGATCTCCCCAGCGAGGCCAGCATCGTAACCCCTGTAATTAAATATTCAGCATTTGAACTAATCTGGGGGACACACACACAAGGATGCTGAGCTCGGAAGTCCCGAGTGCGGGGACACATTTGTGTCTGAGGAACTTAACAAAAAGAGTGGGGATTTTTTACCGTTTTTCCCTGAGACTCAGAGCACAGGGACAGTGAGGGCTGTGCTCCACGGGGTGGGCAAGGAGCAGGAGAACCCAGCACAGAGTTAAGCCACAGCTTAACTCACAGCTTAGACTGTGACTTCAGACCCGGTGTTGCTCAAATGACACATTGCAGAAGGAAGCACTAAAAGCTGGACAGTAATATTTCACGTGGCCTACCTGGCTCCTTTCTCTATGGAAAAAAACCAAGCCAACCACCTGGAGATGGTTAGTTCATCATACTGGAGTCTGGAACTTCAGCAAGGGCTGGGCATTTATTCCATTATCCAGAAAATAGTCTTAGTGGGCATTAAGTAGCAGATTACATGCCTGTCTCATGAGAGACATAATGTTTCTGACAAAATAAAGCCATCAGCACCGATCAAAATCCTCAGATGTTCCATAGAGCCTAATCCTGACCTAATCAGAATGGGGAGAAGCCCCACAGCAGAAGGTGTTGGTGCAGGGAGGACATGGAATTTCAGAGTCTGGCATCTGCCCCACCATCACGAAGCCCCTTGCCTGTCATGATGGTGGCTCAATGCCCTGGAGATGGTGGCCCCACGTGATGGAGGCTCCATTGTGATGGTGGCTCCATGATGGAGACATGGCAGAGGGAGGAGAGGCACAGAAGCCGGAGGATGGGCAGGAGCCAGCCCCCAGCCCAGGTCCACATCTCAGGCTCCATCATCACGGGGTTGCTGTGGGAAACCCAGCTCCTGCACCGTGAGGAAAAGCTGTAAAATCTCTACATGCTGAACATAAAGGGTGTCACTCCCTGAGAGCAGCGGCACAAGGGAAATAGATTAATGGATTGTCACACCTTTTATGGGGCCAGTTGGGCCATTAAGAGGCTACATGTTACTCACCTGGTCTGCTATAAAATACAAAGCATGCTAGGGAGAAGGGTGCAACCCCAGCAAAACACTGCTCGGTACCAAACAGGGGAGGGACTCCTCCTGCTCTGAAGAAAATGGGTAAAATCCACAAACGCAGGCAGGTGAAGTTCTGTTCCTAAAATTATTAATTCTCTGCAATAAATGGGCTTGTTTTCAGCAGCAGCGAGCATGGCACAGCCCCCACAGAAGGCAAAGGCAGGAGTTCTGTACTTAGCACTTTGGGAAACACAACCTTTTAATGGCTTTTCCCAGGTTGTGAGGTTTTGGGCTGCTCTCACAGGCAGGAAAGCTTTATTCTCTCCTAAATCCGTGGAACCAAAATGTCCCCACTGGGAGCAGCTGCCTGAGATGATCTGCCCAGGGAAGCACCAGGCACAGGCTGCCAGGGGAGCATCCTCTGCCCCAGCCCTCAGCCCCAAAATGTTTGGTTTCTTTGGAACCAAAGTACCAGCAAGACACCTTGACTGCCAGATTACACCCATTTATTTTCTCCCACGTGTACAAAATTTAAATAAAAGTAATAAAAAAGATCAAGATGATGAAGGGCCTGGAGCATCTCCCTTACGAGGAGAGGCTGAGGGACCTGGGGCTTTTTAGTCTGGAGAAGGGGGAATCTGATCAACGCCTATAAATACTCAAAGGGAGGGTGTCAGGAGGATGGGGCTGGTCTTTTCTCAGTGGTGCCCAGGGACAGGACAAGAGGAAATGGGCGCAAACTTGAACATGACAAGTTCCACCTAAACATGAGGAAGAACTTCTTTGCTGTGAGGGTGGCAGAGCCCTGGCAGAGGCTGCCCAGGGAGGTGGTGGAGTCTCCTTCCCTGGAGACATTCAAACCCACCTGAACACGTTCCTGTGGGACCTGCTGTGGGTGGCCCTGCTCTAGCAGGGGGTTGGAGGAGATGATCTCCAGAGGTCCCTTCTAACCCCGTGTAATTCTGTGACCAAGACTTCATCCTAAGTATTCCTGCCATTAACATGAGCCCAGCGCTATATTAATATAGCACTTACAGCATGTTGATCAACTGGGAAATACTCCACTTAGGAACACCAGAGGCTACCAACATGTAGAAACAGCCTGATGGAATCACTAACTTTTGTCATTATAAAAAAAAAACGGGGGGTGGTGGTGGAATTTAATCTACTTTCATAGTGTTTGGTGAAAGTTTAGTTCTGAAACCCAGCTTCCTTCCTCCCAAGGGAGAGGGCGTGCTCCTCCCACGATCAGAGCTGCTTCTTCATTGGATTTCTGGGGCCTCCTGAGGGAGACTGTGCTGCTCCCGGGGTTAACGTGGTTCTGTGGGTAACCCAGGACCTGATTTCCAAGGGCTGTCACCTTTCAACAGCGCTGAGTTTGTATCAAAAACCAAATCATCATGAAAACCCCAACAACACACGAACGGCCTATAACAAAGCCCCTGAGGTGTTCAAAGTCTGCAAATCCCCCCTTTTTTTGAAGGTCTGAATAACAACAAACCCAAAACAATAATTAATTCTTCTCCAATGCACAGACCCAGTTCAGTAACAAGCGCTAAAAATACATCTGAACCTTAGAAACAAAAGAGGAGGCACGAAGCGCTTTGAAAGTTTGCTCCAGTGATTAAATAAATTAGACCTGAGCTGCTAAGAAGGGAAGGACAGAAAGTTCACTACCAGTACGACAAGACGTTGCCAGGTCTTGACTTGTTTACCAAGAGAAAAAGGGGAAAAAACAGCGCATTTTAACAGATTTCCAAATTCCAGGCGGTTTTTGGATTTTTTTTTTTCTTATCACGAGGAGACAATATGATTTTTCAAATCCATGAGATTGCACGTGATTTTTGAATAAAGCAAGAACAATGATGCCCTCTCACGGGGCTCTGAGAGCTGCCAAGCACCAACCGGGATGCAGAGGGAAAAGGGACCAGCCACGTATCACTATGTGGCAGAGAGATAAACAGCGATGGAGCTCTCATTCCATGTGTCCTAAAAAGCTTTTTTTTTTCCCCTCCCTCTGCACTCTGGCTGGCTGCTGACCTGGATGCTGCTGGTCCCCCCCCACAAGGTGATGCTCACCCCATCCCTCCTGCCCAGCAGCACATCGCCTGCCTGGGAATGGCAGGGACCCCCCAGCTGCTCCCGACTAAAAATATTGTTATTGAAACTCAATGTTTGTTTTTTTTTTATTGGTGAGACATGAGGAATGTTCCCTTCACATATTTAGAGGCATCAAGGATAAAGATCGCTGTCTGAGGATAGAAACTCTGTGAGAGGCTTTTAGTGGCAAAAAAGGTTTCACTATGAGCCGAGCACCCTCCACAGCCTACACACAAAGCTGAGACCCCACGATTAATCCCATATAACAATTCTCCTTGTAGACACCAAGAGCAGGCCGGGTGCTCTACCTCAGCGCTGTGCCCAGCCTCTGCAGAGACTTCTCGTATCCCACTGCTTTCCCAAAGCCTGGCCCCGCTCCGGGAGCTGCAGAAAGAATGAGTCTTACCCTTTTTAGAGGAACAATCTTTTCTTTTTTTTTTTTTTTTTTTTGGTTGGGCGCTGGGCTGTGATGGACAGCAAGAGAATAGGGGGACAGGACTTCTAAACACCCCACTGATATCTTCACATTATTTGGATTTGCAGGTTATCAGTGGGGCAGCAACTTCAGCTATGACCTCATTAACTAATGTGGCCACATCAGCACCTCTCCCCAGCCTTTATCACTCATCATGTGTCATAAAGCAGCCCGTTGACACCTCATAGTGAATACCGGTTGTATCTTATCTCCTGCAGGGACAGGACCCTCGCTGGGAGACAGAGAGCATGTCTAGGAATGCAGCTCGGAGACAAGTTCACCAGCAGCAGCTGACAGGGGATGATTTCTCAAACAAACACTGAGGGGGAAATTAATGGGCTTTGGTTTGCCACTGACAACGCTGCGCAGAAATACATTAACTTCTGGCTGCTATAATTTAAGAATTATTACTGTAATTTCAGACCAAAGCTACTGGGACGCCTCCATCACTCCGCATCCAGAGCGCCGCTGCTCTGCCCTCCCATCAGTGCTCTAAACCGGAGCAGGGGCTGGTATCTTTCCTTTAGAAAAAAAAATATATTCTCTTCCCATATCTGAAAAACACAACAGTATTTTCTCCTAATTTCCTCACACAAAAGTCCTTCTTCTACATCTCATAAATGGGATTAAGCAGGAGACCCAAAGCAGAGCAGTTCCCAGGCAGCTGAAGCGGAGATTAGTACGATGCCTGAGTGTCTTAACCTTGTTTTACCCAGTATTACTCTTCTAAAGATGGTTTTTATAAGGTGCATTTTGCTAGGAAAAGGGCACATTTGCGTGGCAGAAGCTGTGTTCCTCCGGATCTCCAAGGAGCACTCAGGGTGGCTGGGAGGGAGGGAGGGACGGGGTGGTTTGAAGCCACCAGTTCATGTATTTCCCTCGTATTTAAATTAAAGCAAATCAAACCAAACCGTGGGCACGTTGGGCGCTGCCGACTCAATGGGGAGGGCTCCCTCCAACCGGGGCCCTCAGCAAAGCCCCCGTCAGACCCCTCGGGGAACAATGCCCCACGGTCTGCTCCGCTGTCGGGCCGGCAGCTGGCAGGAGCCCGCTCTATTGAGAGCCATGAATGGGAAAGATGATCTGCTGCTGGAGGCACTGGGCTGGGAGGACAAAGACCCCGGGCACGTGCCCCGATGTGTCACTGACGCTCTCTGCGACTTCGGGAAACTTCTCCGATTCTTGGGGTTTTGCTTTTGTTGTTTGGTTTTTTGGTGGTTTTTTTTTTTTCTTTTTTTTCCTTAATGCTTCATCTACAGAATTGTGTTAATAATCTTTTCTCCGACTTCATTTAGGACTCTGGTCGCTGGAAGCCATCACTCTGGAATAATTGCAAGGGAGGGGGGGGGAACGGACGGATAAAACCTGACATTCCCCCTCTACAGACTGGAAACTGGGGATACAGTGGGTACCCGTGGCAGAGACTCTCTCGTCTTTTGTCCCCGACAACTCGGTGCCAGCCCCCCCCGACCACCGCAACACCTTGCACCGCCCAAACGCCAGATTTTGCTGAATGAATTCGCTCCCAATTAAAGACAAACAAGCAAACACACAAACCCACCCCCCCAGACCTGCCAGCGTACCAACAAACCTCCGTCGGGTGTTGCCCGTTCTCCGTCCCTCTGGAGATGAGCTGAAGAGTTCACCAAACCCAGTGGCTGCACTGGGCACTACTGGGAAAATGCTATTTCTCTGAAATGAATAAGGGGGGCTTTTCTTACCACTTTAAGATGTGTGGAGTATTAAAATGCAGTTTGCGTACCAACTCGAACGTTCTCTTTTTTTCCATTTTATCCTCTGCTCTACCCTTCTGCCCTTTTTTCCTTTTTTTACACTTTTCCTTTTGTTAGTGGTCTAACAGCATAAGATCTAACTAGGGAAGACCAACTTGTGGGATCCAAGGGCTATAAAACTCACAAGTTTGACAGTTTGGTTCCCAACAGCTAAAGTGCGAAAAATCACTGGATCTTCCACCTTATTTTCTCGGATCCAGAAACCGTTACTGAGTCTGGAGACTAAAAGATCCCTTACAATCAACACCGGGATAAAGACTCTTCTCTATGCCTTTTCCAGACTTAAAACCAGATCTTTTATTAAACCACATTAACCTAAACATCCTCCCTTTATTTCTCCCCTGCTGGGTAACACCATGTCAGAACATGAGCTGCCAGAAAAACTCAGTGTCCTGCTGAAAGCTGTAAAAGAGGCTGACTCAATGTGCCGAGCAGAAAACATAAACACATCGGGCTGACATATTTTGCGTGGATTAAACTGACCAGGAACATCCTAATGACTTTCTTCAAACGATATAAACAAAAGCAAAACCCGATAAACATTTTCCGTATCCAACGTGCCAGGGAAAGTCTTTTTTTTTTGGGTTTTTTGGAAAAGTAAAGTAAAACCCCGCTGCTGGAAGAGGGTTCCCCTTTGGCAGGAGGGGCTGAGGGGCTCACAAAGCCCGCATTGTTCCAGCCCCGCGGTCACTGCGCCGTGGTGCACTCTAGAGGCAGCATTGGCTAATGGATGGATGGACACGGCCACCACCACCAGAGAGCCGTCACCTCGGGGGCTACCACCAGCCCTTCCACTGGGCAGCCTCCAGGGGTGGCTGAAAGCGGGCACTAAATCACCTTCCATCTCCTTCCCATGGCGTCAGCGTTAATGGGAACTGGTCTAATCCCTGTGCACCAGTACACTTAACCCTGCACCAGCACAGGTTGGGAGTGACCTGCTGGAGAGCAGCTCTAAGGAGAAGGAGCTAGGAGTCCTGGTAGACAACAGGATGCCCAGGATCCAGCAATGGGCCCTGGTGGCCAAGAAGGCCAGTGGCATCCTGGGGACCATTAAGAAGAGTGTGAGCAGCAGGTGGAGGGAGGTCATCCTGCCCCTCTGCTCTGCCCTGGGGAGGTCCCATCTGGAGCACTGGGTCCAGTTATGGGCTCCCCAGTTCCAGAAGGACAGGGAACTGCTGGAGAGGGGACAGCAGTGGGCTACAAAAATGATGAGGGCACTCTCCCTTATGAGGAGAGGCTGAGGGACCTGGGGCTTTTTAGTCTGGAGAAGAGAAGGCTGAGGGGGGATCTGATCAACACCTATAAATACTCAAAGGGAGAGTGTCAGGAGGATGGGGCCGGTCTTCTCAGTGGTGCCCAGGGACAGGACAAGAGGAAATGGGCACAAACTTGAACATGACAAGTTCCACCTAAACATGAGGAGGAACTTCTTGACTTTGAGGGTGGCAGAGTCCTGGAAGAGGCTGCCCAGAGAGGTGGTGGAGTCTCCTTCTCTGGAGACATTCAAACCCCCTCGACACATTCCTGTGGGACCTGCTCTGGGTGGACCTGCTTTGGCAGGGGGTTGGAGGAGATGATCTCCAGAGGTCTCCTCCAACCCCATGTGATTCTGTAATCACCATCCATCTCCTTCCCACGGTGTCAGTGGTAATTGCTCCTGTTCAGGAGAGCTCTGGAAGTCCTTGTGAGTCTCCAGCCTGCCCCTTGGGGACACACTCTAGGACACAGAGTGCCCAAAACAAAACAAAAAAAAATAGAGTATCTGCTCATTATTTTTGTATGGCCATAGAGTTTAAAGCATTATGGAAGTATTACCTCAATGTGGAAATATTTTTTCTTTTTCTTGTCACTTACATTACTACTGAGGGTACGTGGGCTTTCTGGCACCAGAACAGTGGAGGAATTTTTTTTATGTCATATTTTTCGAATTATGTCAAATGTCTCCAGGGCCTAATATAGACCTTATTAGAAATCAAAATATACACAGAATTACCTGATGGCCAAGCATGGCCTTAGGAGTCAGAGCAACAGGACAGCTCAGATATCTCTTGATGGGCTGTGCTGCGAGGCTTCGCTCCTATCCAAAACTCACTAATTCACCTCCTACAGATGCCTCACAGTCCCACCTGGGCACAGGTCCTCTCTGTGTCCTCCTGCCCTACCAACCTTCATCCACACAGAGCACATGGCATTGACACCAGCCTGGAGTGTGGAAATGTTTAAATACGGGATGTGCAGAGTCCCATGGATCTCGGCACCATCCAACAGTGCAAGGGGCACCCACAGATGGGACAGGGTCTGGTCCAGTCTCTTCCTTCCCCGTGCAATTACCTTAATTTCAAATACACATTCCAATTTATTTTCTCAGTGGGAGTTCTGTCCCTGAGCTGAGAATATTCCTTTGTCTCTCAGAAGTAAAGGATCATTTTTTTTTTCTAAAGACCATCCTAAAGAACACGTTCCCAGTGAGTGATGACGTTGAGTTAATAATTTAGCACCGTGCTGCCCGCTGAATTTTCTGAATCAAAATATGATCAATGGGGGAACAGTTGCTTTATTGAGTTTTCTGTCTGGTTTGTGTCCTGAAGACATAGAAGAGAGTGCAAAGGATACCTGCTGTGCAGAGCACACCGCTGGAAAGTTAGACTGGATCAATGTGAGTTTGCCAAAAATAATTATTCTCTGAGGGAACGTTCAAGACTCTCTCTGACACACCGCCTCTTACAGCTGAAGCTTGGGAAGCGCCAAAACTTTTGCCTGTGTTGGTATTTCCTTACCAAAACTGAATACTGGCAAATGAATATCTACGCTTCATTAGCCTACTTTTAATTTTTGTATTATCTGGGTGGACAGGAGACGGCTGGAAGATAGAGTATGAAAAGAATAAGTTGGCAAACGTACCGGGGTGGAGGCAGAGAGTTCCAGAACTGTTCCTTTGTTCTCAAATAAATCCCAAGTCCCATCCCTACCCCAGCTGCTGGACCCCCTGGAGAACCGACCTGTGCAAGGAGAAATGCCCCCTCTGCAGCCAGTATCCCCAGTACCAAGCAAGGAAGGAAGGCAGATTGAGTCGACATCCCAGAGCAGGAGAAGGCATTGCCCAAAAACAAAGGGGAAAATGAGTTTTCAGGGCTCAGCCCTGCAGCAGCCCCACGGGAAAGCATCGCGATGCTCAGGGGGTGCATTGCTGGAGGGGGGCATGGCCTGCCTCGCAGAGACCACAGTGAGTTCCAGGGCAAACACCTCACCCGAGGGTCAGACGCTTCCCCCCAGCTCTCCTCAGGATGAAAACGTGGCAAAGTTTACACCTAACCGTGATGTTTCAGAATCCTGTCGTTAAGGCCGACCTGAACTAACACTAACCTTGCCCTTGGAGGTATTTAAAGGAGTAAGAATCACCAGAAATCACCCGGCAGCGAGGACAGCAAAAAGCGGGAAATTGATCCCAAAACCTGAACCGCATTGTTTTCTCTCCGATATCCCGGGGCTCAGAAAGCCCCTCGTGTTTGCACAAGATGGGATCTTACTTTCTCCCTCCCTTTTAAGTTCCCCGTACCCTTGCAGGTGTGGGTTGATTCTTTTTTTTTTTTTTTCCTTTTGGTAAAGATTGATTACATGCTAAGCAGGGTTTCTTTAGCGAGCACTCACATCTCTAATTATTAGCACTGCCAACCCTCCCCACACAATGCTCCGTGTCAGATAAACGAAATCTGTTCCTGTCTGTTCTGTAACTGATACCAGCTCCATAGTGACAGTCCCTGACCTAAGGACCCCGGGCTTTGTTCGGTGCTACATCTTTACTCTGTCGAGAATGGAGTCCACACACATCAAAAAATCACCAATATTAATTAAATCACAGATACTGTTATCACTTTGGTGAATAATGGCCTTTTCCAAGCCGCGCTGAGTAGCCGCAGCGACGCTTTTCTACTGACAAAGTCAAAATACCAGATTTCCAATTCTTACTTTCTTCTTGCCCAACCTATTTGAATTAGTGGTTGCTGCATTACGGCGCTGCAGAAACCTGCTAAAAACCTCTCTCTGCGCAGCACAACACTCTCCAGACGTGTATTCAGATTCTGCACGATTCTATTTCTAATGGAAAAAAGTAGTTTATCTCATTGTTAATGACATAAACATCAGCAGGCTGCTGGAAAATGGATATTCTGTCGATGGATATATTCTCTGTTTGGCACAACAGGCTCAGAGCAACAGAATTTGGGGTTTGGAAGTTCATATAATGGGAATAACAGTATTACCTGGGATCCGTGTCCCTTTTTTTCCACGGCTACCTCAGCACACCGTAACCCTTCAATCCTGATGTGCTGAAACTCTGCCACAGACGACAAACCAGGGCACCCGTGGAGGGAAGCGACTCGGGGGGCTGCCAGCCCGGACAGAGCAGAATCTGGGAATCCCTTTTTATTCCTGAGTGACTGTTTTAAGCATTTTATCAGAACCTGACAGGCACCTGTGAGAGCCGTTTGTGGCACACGTACACTACTACTGCTATGGGAGAATGCCTTTACAAGGGAAGTTTTAAAAGCCTGATGTAGGAATACCTCCTTTTTTTTTTTTTTTTTTTTTTCAGTGCTGTCCAAATCTAGGGAGTATATTCAGAATGTAGATATTTTCTTCTAAAACATCTCAGCCAGGCCTGACTGTCACAGCAGCGAGGGGATCTGGCTGCTTTTCCACTGATGACTGCAATGGGAAATTCTGTAATTACTCCAGAGTTGGCCAATACCAACTTCATCTACTCTTACAGACAAGGGCAGAGCCATGGAGACAGAAAACAACTCTAAATGAGTAAAATAACAGCAATAACAACAACAACAGAGAAACATAGCTTCCTTTCCTACCCCTACTCTAAAAACAAAACCAGTGAAAACCAATTTGTCAACACTGCAGAATTTCTAAGGGCTAACCAACTTGTGAGGGATTCCAGTCTGAGTTTGCCAGTTCTTAATTGTATCCCAAACATCAGAATTACCTGATTTGGAAGAAACTCGAAACATCTCGCCTCCGCAGCCATTGGAACGCTGGTAGTTACACAAGCCCTAGCACCCCCCTACCAACAGCCACTGACACCCCCACACCACTATTTTCTTCATAAAAACGAGTGCTCTGCACACACAGAGAGCTCTGCTCTGAGAATTTCTGAAAGTAGAAGCTGCTACTGTAGTTGAAAGCCGATTTTTAAATATTCGTAATGCAACCACAACTCTAACTGACACGAAAATATCTATTACAATCAATTCTATACTCCTCCTGTGAATTATTTCATTAGCTCGATTGGTTTGGTAAATTAGTTCATCATGAGGAAGTCCAGAAGTAGGTTTATTTCAAATTATAAATTTGACAGACCGTGCTAAAAGCTGTGGGATAAACAGGTTTTTAGGAACGTTTTCCATGCAGGTAAGTTTGTGGTTTAACTTTTTCACTTGCTGGGAGGGCTGCACACACCTGGCTTTTGCTTATTTTCCCCATTTCCCATAGATGGCCGTGCCCTGGACGCTCGGCCCCGGTACCGGGGGATACACCGCTCTCAGGCACCTTCCAAACCCCGTCCCGGTGCTCCCCCAGCAAACTTGGGCTCCTTTTTTATATAATAAATATAATCGCCCTTCACGGGTGATGAGATAATGTACTTTAATTACTAGTAAGCCAGTTTGTTTATCAGCTTTAACCACGTCCATTATTTGGGGGATAAGGGGAACATGGGGGGGCCTGTCCCTCGCCCGCTGACACCATCACCCCGTGCAGCTGGTTATTCCCTCTGTCTCTAGAAATCACTGCACCTGAGCCATAAATCAGTGCAACAGGAACTTTTTGACACCCAGAATGCTGCCCTTCCTCCCAAAACTCTTTTTCACAACTTCTTTTCACAACAGTTATTAAAGGCATGTTGATGACTTGCATAATTGACTGGTGCTGCTGGTAACAGCGCAGCAGACTAATTGAAATGTATGAGAAACAATTACGAGTAATTGGAATCAATTAATTGATGATTTTCTGGGGAACTGCTGCTTGATGCTGGCAAATTCTAATTACATTTACACAGGCCAGGAAAAAACTGAAATCACAGTATAGATTTTGAAGCAATGTTGTGTTATTTTCATCAAACCATTTGAATTTAGGTGCAATTTTGCAGCCCGAGGCGGGGAAGGAAAGCTGCCCCCTCTCTCCTCACCTTCCCCACAGTTACCACAGCCCCGTGGGGTGGGCTCCCCCCAGGGGTCACCCCAGTGTGGGCAGGGGGTGGGACCCCATCATCCCCCAGCCCTGAGCTTCTGCTCAGCCTGTTGCTGCCCCCACCACGAGACAGGATGGGTTTGAGAGATGCTGGGGGGGCTGGAGCCCCTCTGCTGGGAGGACAGACTGAGAAAAAGAGTTGGGGGCATTCAGCCTGGAGAAGAGAAGGCTTCAGGGAGACTTTCAAGCCCCTTCCAGTCCCTGAAGGAGCTCCAAAAAAGCTGGGGGGGGGACACTTGATCAGGGAGGGGAGCCCCAGGACTAGGGGGAAGGGTTTTAACCTGAAAGAGGGGAGATGGAGCTGAGATGTGAGGAAGAACTTCTTTGGTGTGAGGGTGGTGAGAGCCTGG
>BJBW01001861.1:82329-96723 GCA_004320125.1 Scolopax mira
CCTGCCCAGGGCAGGGGGTGGCACTGGGGGGGCTTTAGGATCCCTTCCCATCCAAACCATTCTGTGATTCTATGATACTTGGAGCAATATCTACGGCTCTTCCTCCATGCTGACATTCACAGCTTGTTATTCCACAGGGAAAACTTAGGGACTGACTTCTGAAACCTCCCTCAAACTCCTGCCGGTGGTACCAGAAGTTTGGTCTTCCTTCAGACTCAAAATATGGCCAGAAAGGGGAAAAAAAGGCCTAAGATGGAGAGAAGGTGACTCGGGGGTCCCGCTCGCAGCTGGGCTCCCCCCGAGCATCCCCCCAGCCTCGGGCAGCAGGGCCAGCAGCCGAGGGGAAGGAGGAGCTGGGATCAGTGCTGGTCCTGCCGCCCAGTGCTAAATGCTATTCCTGCTTTGCTGGTAAATGCACAGAACAAACTGGGGCAGGCTGGTGGCCGCCCTCCTCCTGTGCCGAGGAGCAGAGTCTCCCCGTCAGTGTTAAGTTGAGTGTCTGTCCCTTATCAGATGAGAACAGGCTGGAGTTTCACCATCCCGACTCCTGCCGCTCTCCCGCATTCATCCCCGCTTCCTGCTCGCTGAAAGTCAAGCTGCCATTCACAAAAGAGGGGCCTTATCTCCTTCCCTCCTGACCCTGGATCAGGGCTGCAAATACAGGATTTTCTTTCTGCGGGGCAGCTCGCAGGTGACAAAGTCCTTTGCCTCCCTGTCCTTACGGAATAAAAGAAACACCCCCCGAGACATTTCTCCCGTGCTGAGTACAGCACATCCCGACCCACAAAACCCCTTGCAAACGATTTGCCCCGGGTAAACAGAGCTCAGGCACCGGGAGGATGGGCGTCTGCGTTGAGATCGGAACCGCTTCAAATTCTGGGTATTTTCAGCAGTAAAAGCAGTTGGTTTCAGTGCGTTTTCCCGGCGGCCGCGCGGCACGAACAGCCCTTGTGGCACCGTGCTCAGACGTGGCCAGGCATTGGAGGGGGGTTATGGCCCCCACGGCCACAGCACTTGAGCTGAGAAGCTTCGGTGGGGAAAGGGCTCCAGACAATTAAGGTCACGACGACGTGAGCGCCCCATGAAGATGTGAGGTGGCAGAGATAGATGCGCTTTGGTAATGACTTGGGAGAAAAAAAGTTACCTGGGAGGCAGCATTTGAAGCTCTACCCTTCAAAATTAACTGTTAGCCTTCAGAAGCTTAAGGATTTTTGTTTGGTTGTTTGTTTTTTCCCAAACCCATGCTTAAAGCACGCGTTTCCCCTACGTCCTCCCGCCCTGCCCTCAGCCCCTGCTTGGTGGCACTGGTGGCACTGCACCGTCCTTAGGGGCAAGCCAACCTCCGTAACTCAGCCTTAATATCCTGCAAATTAAAAACATATAAAACCTCCAAACCTAACACAAAACCTAACACTAAAACATTAAAACACTTTTCATATTTACAGCTACTAAAACTTTTGTTACGATTTCTTCTAATACATATCTTAAAGTGAGGCACTGCGGTGGGTGGGCGTGGGTCGGAAGCCCAAGGTGGGGGACCCCTGCCAAAGCCAAGCAGCAGAGACAGAGCAGGAGACACCCCAACAGGCAGCAGAACTGAGGACAGGATGTCTGGGCCACAGGCAGGTAGCCAGTGGGCAAGGAAGAGTCCCTGGACCTCCCCATGACAACCTCTGTGGTCTGGCACCATGGGGGGGCCAGGAACCTGAGCCGGGATGGGGAGGAGAGCAGTGCTGCCACCAGCCATGGCTCCTTTGCTTTTGTGGTGGCTGCTGCCTACAAATACAGTTTGGACCCCTAAGAGAAGGAACGTCTTGGTGACACAACCATTCCTCCAGAGTCCCAGGTGACCCCAAAAGCTGGGCGGCCACCGAGAAGCTGAGAGCATCACTGCAGCCAAGGACCAAGGGTGGTAGAGCAGTTGGGCGCTGGACTAGGTGACCTTTGAAAGTCCCTTCCAACCCAAAGTATTCTATGATTCTGCGTTCTCCCTCCTGTCTTCCCCAGCACCACCTGGATACCGGGAGGAAGCAGTGATCCCACAGGACATGGGTCCTCGCGTGGAGGAGTGACCAATGACACACTCACCCCAGGAAAGCCTCACAGGATCCCACAGCTCTGTATTAAAAAGAATTCAGTCCTACCTCTGTAAACTTGTCTCAGGCGTCCAGTGTCAGATAAAAGTGACATGAAAGCATTTCTCTTCACTGCACCCAGAGCTCCCCGTGCCCCACGGCGGGACAGTGAGAGGTGACAGTGTACAGTCGTCACCAAATTGCTCAGCAAACTATGTCATGTACAAGATAGCACAAAGAGCCCGCTTCTAACAAAGTGTCTGTGCTCCTTTGAACTCGTGATGAGCTTTGTGTGGTTTCTCCTCTTTATTTTTGTCACCGCTCCAGACCCCGAGGCGGGTGGTGCAGAAGGATGAAGACAAGGGTGCAAGGAGCCAGAGGCGCTGGGTTCCAGGGGCTGGAGACATCCACAGACCTCTGCTGCTGCACGGACACAAGGCTGATCCCATGGACACAAGGACTTCAGACAGGTCCTTTCAGGTGCACGGTAAAGGAAAGGAACTTCTTTCCCTGCACAGTTATTTTCTTTACTTCCATATGGAGACAGAAAAACATAAATCCTGTCTCAGAAATACCTCCCCCTGCCCTGAGAATCCTGTAGAGATTTGTGCACACCAGCAGAAGAGAGAGAAAAGAGAAGCTACTTGCTAATAATCATACCCCCAAAAAAAAAAAAACCAGAGAAAAGACAGCAAGGGACATGATGATGAAGCCCGGGCTCAGGCCACCTCTGCAGGGAAATGGAGTTTCCATTGATGAAGCATCGCTCGTTAACACTGACAAAACCTTCTCGTGCTCCCCATAAACCCCAGACTCCTCCTTTCAAAGGCTCCCTGAAGCAGATCGACAGGAGCCATGAGTGCACATCCCTTCTACACCAAACATTTGGGAAGAATCAGAGCCTTTGAAGGAAGAGCTTGGAAGAATGTTTCCGGTGAGATTAATACAGCACACATTTTTCAAAATGTTGCTGTCATTAAAGCATTTCAGTTCGACTTATGAATGTTCAACTGCATCTACAGGTGATTAGCAGAAGCCTTCAGCTTCACTTTCATCCCCTCTTAATTGGTTTATCGCTTTCCAGGCAGACTGAGCAAACAGTTAATCTGGAATGAATAATTCAGAAGACCTTTCTCCCCAGCCAGGAGGAAGAAAAACGTCCTAAATTCAAGACGTTTTTACTGGAGGATGTAAAAGTTGTTTTAGGGTGGGATATTCTTCCTTGAAGCTCCTTCTCTGCCTCTAAACAGAGTCCACCTGCAGCATCCCAGGTGTGGATGCAATGGATTTCATGTTATCAGCAGGAGCTCAGAGAGCTGATATACTCTGTATCGGCAACATGATCAGCCTGAAGGTCAAATAGCTCATTGTCAGCATAAACAGAATTACCATAATGGGCCCATCTAACTTCGTTGGCCCTAATTGTATACGGCCTCAATGGAAAAGGACTCCCAGTGGGCAGAGGGGTGTGTGGGGACGGGTTCGGGTGCAGCCCCCGAGACCTTCCCAACCCCACGCAAAGGCATGAGGATTAAGGAAAATGCTTGGGCTGAGACCAGTGCAAATTTAGGAATAGCTGGTGAAAAGCTGTCAATCAGCAGGCGCTGCCCCCTTGGCCACTGAACTTGCAGAAGCCACAGTTTCACTTCCTCTGGTGGGGTTTTTTTAGTTTTCCTGGAGATTTGGGATGTCTGAGCTGACACAGGAAGGTCTGTGGTTGTCAGTGGGGCTGTGCCCCACATCTCGGGAACACGGAGGAGATGCCCCTGTGCAATCACAGAACCTTGGTGCCCAACGAGGGACAGGAACACCCCGGGATTCTGGTACCTCTGGGCGGGGGGTCCATCCCTCCCCCTGGCTCTGCCGACTCCAGCAGCTCTGTTCATCTCAGGAGACACTCACTGATTTTTACAGAACGAGTCACTGAGACTTTTCACGTTATAATCACAAAAAATTCTGATTTAAGATTAAAAAGCCCAGGCATCAGCTTCACACCCCCACAAGCCCATCCCGGCACAGCGTTACCTGCTCCAACAAACTGAATACGGCCACGATCCCCTTTCCCATCCCACCCCCCCCAAAAAGGGACCTGCAGGGGCTCTGCCGCTCCGTCCCCCCACCCATGGGCACCGCCTGCCTTCAACTTCCCCTTTTTGCCAACTTTGACACATTTTGCTGAGGATATTATTAATAATATTTTACTTTTTTGGGTGGTTCTCTCCACCCCCCCCCCCAGGAGCTGCAGGAAGAGCAGCGCAAGAGGCAGTTTAACTCGGCGTTCAATCTCCTGCAGGAGATAACAGGTTATCTGCCCAGCAGCCTGCGGGACGGGCCCCCCATCACGAGAGATGCCTGGCAGTTGACTGAAAGCTGATTCCTGTCAGAAGCTATTTTCTCCCCGAGACAGAGGAGACATTGTGCCCCTCGGTTCTCGAGTGTGGCCTTGGCTACTGCCAAAAGACCACCTTTTTTTTTTTTTTCCTTCTTTTTTTTTTTTTTTTTTTCTCTTCCCTGAGACAAAACAGAATCCCCCTGCTGTCAGCTCTATCTGGAGCTGCTGAAAGGGGATGTATAAGCCCAGTAATGCCGCTGAGGAGATAACTGTCAAACAGCATGAAAAACGCTGCCGATCTGCCAAGCGGAGGGACTGAAGCACCACGGAGGCTACAACTCAATGCTCAACAGCTCTTGGCATCTGTGAGGTCTCTTTCTTAGTTGCTTTTTAATACCCTGGTGAAAGAAAATACTGTATGCACCAGGGGGATTGGGAACCTGCCTCCACTCGCCCGGCACGCCGGGAGCCGGTCAAGTGGGTGGCTCCTGGGGATGTGGAAACGGGCATTGTCCTTCCTGAAAGGGGAGGGAAAAGGGGCAGGTCCACCTCGCAACGTGCCCTGAGGTAACGGGATTTTTACTCTGAGATAAAACACACTATACACCTTCACATAAATACTTAATAACTGCTCCAGCCCCGTGACACAATCCTGATGGAGGCCAGAGTGAAATTACACAAAGAGCACACATCTACCAAGGCCCATCCCTTTGCTCCTGGTCCTCCTCAACTTTCCACCTGGTTTGGTACATTTTCTATTACAGGGGCCCCTGTGTTGTTATTGTCTTTTCCAGTGGCAGGAACTTCCATACTCATTCATGTATATACATCCCTGTATATATACATAGGTCTGTGTGTATGCATTCAGGTGCATGTGTGTAAATACATATTGCTCAGAGATGTAGCTGAAGATGTCCCCACTCACGGCAGGGGGTTGGACGAGATGACCATTAAAGGTCCTTTCCATCTCAAACAATTCTATGATTCTATGGCAAATTTTACCTTAAACTTAAGCCTACATGAGCGTGTGTATCTTAATGAAAAAAGATGCCTGTAGACATTAACAGAATCGCCTGGACGCTTTGGGGTGGGGAAGCATCCACCAGATGTTTCAACCCAACCATTGAGTCACTTGGAAACTTCTAAAAAGAAAGTGCAAATGGAAATCAGAAAGTGGTGGGGACGCAGCACACGATAAACTGCTGCTGAAACCATCACGATGTAGACCTCAATCCACAAAGTGATTAATCAGATACCTTCTTTTTGTTTTCATAAATGATAAGTAAATCTACTTAGTTTATATGGATTGTGCCTGCAGGGACTCCATCTTCCTCACCCCTGCGCTAACTCGGGGGTGGCAGCGAGCCAGAAACGAGCAAATACTAGCATTTTTGAATTATGTCAACTTGTATGTTTATTTCTTTTCTCAGGGAAAAAAAAAAAAATCAGTCTAGAAGGAATTGCTGGTTTCATTATTTAGTTCTGCTTTTCCTGCACTTAACCACAATGTCATTATCAAAGCATCCCTTGGTAAGTCAAATACAAACTCTTCCATCTCTAAGTTGAGCCACGAACAGGGCAGCCAAGTGTAAGAAACCATTACGCTCCCTTTTGTTGAATGGAAAGAACAATCTCCACTCACAGCATATGTCTACGAAAGTATTTTAAATTACAGATTTTTATATGTTTACATACCTAACAGCAGAGAAGCCACTTCAGAGCTTATCAGCTCCAATAAAGAGAGCGGAGCGTCAGGGCTCTGGTGCTAAGGTTTGGCCGTCAGCCACCAGAAAGCTTGGATCAGGCTAAGAAATGCCTCTTTGACATCATTACCCAAGATATCACATTGTTCCAGACGGTGGCAAAAGGCTGCAAATAGACTGAGAAAAGCCCCTTATGTTTCCTCAAGGTTCCTGGAGACTCCTGAACCTGAGCTTTTACTGCCACGGATTAAGGCACAAGCTTCAGTAACTGCAGTCCTTGCTCCATAAACTCCACCTCCCCACATAACAATTATTAAAAAAAAAAAAATAATTATAATTGAGAGATGGCTTCTAACACCCAGATGGATGAAATGCCAGCTCTCCTTGGTCAGCATTGGGCTGGTGGGTGAGGAGGGGCAAAATGCCCACCCGGGGCACCAATACACTAAAATGCACGTTGTTGCATTTAAGTCTCTTTTTTCCACCCCCCCCGGAACATTGATAACCATCCCAAAAAATTAACTCAGCTGTGGAAAGAGCCAGAGCCCAGTCTATCCCATTAGCAAAGAAAAAATAATAAAACACAAATCCCCGTTGAATTGAAAAATCTCTCCAGACGTGGGACTGAGGCAAAAGTAACGAGCACGGCAGCAAAGCTCAACAATACAGCATTTTTCTTAAAATGCAAACCCTTAGAGCAAAGAGGCCATAAATTGTACAATAATCAGAAGAATCCACTTTTTAACAGAGGCACCTCTGCCAGCCCGGGTGTCTTTGATCAGAAATATTATTGAAGAGAGGAGAAACCCGAACGTGTGAATTAATGACTCTCCGAGCTGCGTGGCCGAGCCAGGAAGCCTGCTATTTAGCTAAAGCCCCGTGATATGTATGGGGAGAGTGTTATCTAAACCACTAGGACGACTATAAAATATCTTAACAGCTTCTGCTGCTTAGCTGGAAGCAGGGCTCCCCCAGTATCTAATATGAAACAAGTGGTCCAGCCTGTGAAAGGCAGCTCTATATTCAGAGGCCACAGCGGCTGGAAGCTATGGGGTCGTCTCAGAAGCTCTCAATTGTTTTTAAATTCTGTTTTTACAAGGAGCGTGAGATTTATAGGCTCTTGAGGGGAAGAAAATGATGTAACTTGAGTAAATCAACAGGCCATTTATTCCTGGCCCTGTTTCCTCTCTGTCACTGAGCTCTGGAACTAGCCCCCAAGCACTCCCTCTGCGAAACGCAGCCAGCCCAACTGCAGCCACGCTGCGGGGACGGTTAAAGGCACACATCCTTTTTCCCCTTTTTCCCTGGTTTCTGGGCTAAAGGGGGGAGCCAGCCCTCACCCCACAGGGGCCCCCGGGGTTGGGATTACAGCCCAAAGCCTCCCCCCCCCCCGAAATTGGGACACGGCACCTACTTGCACTCACAAGCCTGATGTCTGCCTGCGGAGCGTCAGCACGTCCATCCTGGGGACAGAGGCACCCGCATTTGCAACATTTATTGGGGTAAAACCCAGTGTTTTGGGGTCTCTGAGGAGAACGTGTCCCACAGCAGAGCCCCCCTGTAAACTCATGAGGAGGAATGAGCTCAGTAACAGAGGGGCAGGGGGGGGTCTGGGGAGTGGAGGTGGGGTTTTGCCCCCCCCGTTTCTCCCTCTCACATTCTGGTTCTCTAACGATAATGGATGAGCTCATTAGAAACCATTTCCAAACTGCTCCTGAACCTCCAGCTTCATTTGACCGCTGTTCAGTGACCACCAGCTCATGAAGTGGCGCCCACTGAAGAGCAACACAACTTGGGCAGCAGGGCCAGGAGGGGTGGCTTTCCTTCCAAGACACCTTAATTTGGATAAAGTTTCTTTTTGCCTAGAGAGTCAGTGAAAGACCTTCGAGCACAGGGACCAGCTCTGCACAGGCACCAAGTGCCACCACGTTCCTTCGGGGACAGCCCAGAGGGTGGTGGTGATGGTGGTTAGGTGATGCCTGTCTCCCTGCAGAGGTCCACCCTCCAGGACACGCTTCCATGAAGCGATGGAGGAACTCAAGGTGGTGATGCCCATCCAAGGGCCTGCTGTGATTTCCTCAGGAGGTTCCTCAGGTGAAAATATGACTTTGAGGGTCTAGGAAAGTGAGACACATGGGCACGAGGCAGGTATCCACTGCAAGTAGCCACCCCCCCAAGCAAGTCCTGGCCACTGCTGGGCTAATGCTTCTCGCCGTTCCTGGGGTGTCTCACAAAGGGAGGGTTTAATAGGGCAGCACGTGTTTGATAATGACTTATTTCAGAGAACAAAATGCGAGCAGCCGAAGGGCCTGCTCTAAAAGCAGGTATTGCCTACAGGCTCCAGATTAGAAGAACATTTTAACCTTTGCACCCTTCAAATTTCAAACCTTGTTACCGTCCCCTAATCTGCTCCCTTAACCTTGACCACAGAAGAAAATATTTTTAATTTTATTTTTTTTTATAAACGCCATTTGATGGATACACACTGTAAAGAGAAGACCTTTACTCCCCCCATCTCTTCTTTTTCAAGACTCTGCCTATTCAACAGAGCAAAGAACTTCAGTTTCCTGCTGACACACAGCTGCCTCCGAGTTGCTGCTGCAGCAAACGGGGCAGTTTTACCCCCCAGGTCAGCAGCCAGGTTGACCCCTCACCTTTGACAGTGATCTTTATCTAGACCCCATCTTAATTATTTATCTCAGGAAGGTCAGAAAGAAAATGCCTCTCTCAGGACCCCTGCTGCCGCAGCCTCTATAACTTGTTAAAATGCAAGTTCTTTGAGGATGGTAATTCAACCAAGCCAGGGAGAACCTGAGGCATCAGCAAACACTGATGGTCACAAAATTGCTTTCAGCTCACAAGGGCCATCCTTAAACCTCACAACCCAGAAACTCTTCTCCTAAAACTCTCAGACTCAGAAGGGCCAGCAGATCTTCGCTAAGAAGAATGTAAAACAGTCCACATCGTTTGGAAATCCATTAACATATTTTTGGCTGAAAATTTAAAAGTTTAGCGAAGGCAAAAACCTCAAATACAGTAAAACTTTCCAAACTCTTGGAAAATGCAGGTAGCATTTATAGAAAGAATTCTTCAGGAACTTCATTGGTACCAAAGTTGTAAGCAAAGTTTTAATAAAGTTATTAAGAGTGTAATACTTTGTCCTCCTTGCAATAGTATTTCACAGCATAATTTAAGAAAAGCCACACACACAATAAAAGGAAGAAAAAGGGAAAAAAAAAAAAAAAAGCTTGTAGTAAAAAACTGGGGTATAATTTTCTTCAATCAACTCCAGCTCATGACTGCAATTACCCCAAATCTTTCCGAACCTTGCTGTGATACACCAGGGACAGGTCTTGGAGCCTCTGTGGGTGGCAACCTTTCATCTGCCTCTCAAACTGTTCTTTATTGTAAGGTTTCAAATTAGTGCTAGCAGCAATGAGCAAATTTGATAATTCGATCTCAAATTAGTTAATGTAATGTGCCAGGAACCACTAACTAAGGCATTGCAAAGATGAAAATGTATCTTTCCAGACTCAGGATGCAAGGTTAACCAGCCTGACATTTCATATTTGAAAAGTTGCTTTTTATTTTAATTAAAATGAAATTTTGCTTTAAATGCCCCCCCTTTCTTTCCCTGCGGTGTATTTTTCTCATTCTGCGTGGAAAAAAACCATACTATATACACACGAGGCACACATTCTTTTGTGATACTCCATAAATTGTGTCTGACCCAGATAGCTGTGAATTGGGTGGAAATCATTAGGATCATATGTACTGATTGAGCCTTTGTAGATAGTAACATTAACTGGGGATATGTTTCCATGGCAGCTTTCAATGAAATGAGCCAGTGCCTCGCATTTCAGATCTTTATCTCCAGTTTACCCAAACTCATTTGTTCTGGAAATCAAGATGAAATATTTAACCAAAAAAAACCAGACATGGAGTTTTCCAGAGACTCTTGGGTCTGACAGGCCGGGACTATGGGGGCATTTCACCACACCTTGGTGGTTTCTCTTCTCCTTAAAGATGAACCCAGAGACCAGGCTGGCTCTTTACATACTGTTGTTTGCCCTGGAAGAACTTCTCTTCCACCACTATACTCTTTCTTTTCAGAGCAATTAAATGGGATACAAAGCTCACCCCCGCTCCTGGGCATTTGTCCCTCTTGGAAGGGACCATCCCTTCCATGCACCAGTAGGAGCTTCCCAGACCGCGGCCCCACACGGCTGATGCAGAAGATGCAGGAGATGGAGCAGCAGCTCAATCTGCTGACTGATCTTCTGATCAGGAGCATCCACCCCACAGCACCACAGAGCCAAGGGGTCCACCCAGCCTAACCCTGAGATGCGTCATCTACTGTGGTGTGGACTCCAAGGATTCTTCTTGAGGAGAAGGACCATCTGAACACCCATCTCCAGCATCTGAACACGTATCTCCACCATCTGACCCCTCCAGGTGCAACGGGTAAAAGGCCACCAGCTTCTCCTCCTTTCTGTGGATGCTGCCTATATCCCCTTCTCCTCCATACCCAGGCAGGCATTTCCATTCCCTATGTCAGAGCTCTTGGCCTCTCTTCAGCCAAATAAAACCATCCGAGACCAAGATATTAAAGTTGGGAGGCTGAGAGAGCCCTGAGCAGGAGTGTCTAAAAGCCACGGGGAAGGAGAAGTATCCAGGGACACTCATGATCTTGGATCCTTCTCTGAACCCATCTGGGGGTTTCTGACATTTTAAAATTCATCCTTCTTTCAGTTAAAAGCATCCATTATAATTGACCAAATCTATGACTATTTCCAGCCTCCTGAAACAGAACAGAATAAAGAGCTTTTAACATTAAAAGAAACTTGTGGTAGCCCGGAGCAGCAGCAGGTCTGTCTGCACTAGGGTAATAAAACGTGTAAAACTTTCCAAAAGCCTGTCACAGAGACCCCTAGTTCTGCCAACATACGAAGTGCCAGTCCTTCCCTGGGCATTATCCTGCACTAAGGGTTCAGGTTGCTGCCTCCACTGCACTTGTATTACCCGGCAGAGTTACTCTAATACTTTCATTTTAATAGTACGAATCACATTTGAATGTATAAAACTGAGACAACACGGAGGAGTTGAGGATCCACCCAGGAAAATTGACTCCCTGTACAAGATCTACTCCATTTTTCGCTTGGTTTGTTTCCTTTTTGGCTGTGGCTAGGATGGGAAGAGGCTTGCTGGAAGGCCAAAAAGAGAAGGGACACAAAACGGATGGAGCAGCAGCTCTGGGAGAGAGTCGGGAGCAAACGCTGCAGCCTCCGACGCTCGGATTAATCTGCAAGAAGCTGTGGGGCAAATTCTGGAAGTTAAAAGGGAACGAAGGGCTGGGGAGAGGCTGAAAAGCATCACTGTTGTGCTGGGCTCTGCACCTCCGGCCCGGAGCCCAGTGACAGATGATTCTCCCCTGAAATGTTTTAAAACGGAACAGAAGACGCTCTTTATCTGTGTGGTCTGAGCTCATTTACTGCAGGAGAAATCTCCAGCTCCCGCCCGACTGAAAGCCAGGTCTTGTTCTCCCATCTGATGGATGAATGGAATTTAGAAGCTTGATACTGTCCCCTGAGACGTCATTTAAGTCCACAGATACATTCAGCAGGCAGGTAAAGTTATAATGTCATTCCAGGGGCTCATCTCTCCGGCCCCCCGCCCCCTTCCTCTCTCACATGGACCTGTCTTCGCTTTTTCTCGTCGTTATAAATCACAGCACCTCTAAAAGAATTATCACATTTTCTTTCCTTGGAGAGGTCTGTCTGGGTTTGTAGGTTTTGCTGCGCAATGATAAAACAGAAAGGCAAGCTCTCACGCACGCAGCTCCTTAACCACCTGCCTGCTAAAACCAGCTATGAAAAAGGGATTTCTTTCTTGTTTTGAAGCCGTACGAGCAGAGAGGGGAAAGTCAGAGTCACGGCCACTTCTCCCCACGGAGCTGCACTGATGTAAGGATCAGTGTCAGCCTTTCCCCGTTGCTTCTGCAAGGTGGGGAAACCACAGCTCAGTCAGTGCTTAAGTCTGGCAGAAACAGCCTTCCCTTACAGGAAACTTGCCCATCGTCTTCAAATTCAAACGTAAATCCCAAGCTCTGTCCTAACCTTTTGCAAAGTATTTATGGCAGTTTGATTTATTTTGCCTGTTCTGTGGCTGCTGCTGCAGACTCTAAACTTTGAAAGCAGAAGAATGCAGCAAAGCAGCAGCAGAGCAGAAGGAAATCCCCTTTTTTTTGAGGAGGGGGAGCAAATGAGTCATGAGCTGGGTTGCCATCCGCAGAGATTCCTCCCCAGAAGGGGCTGCGCTCTCGGGTAACTGCTGCTGAATGTGACAGGAAAGAAATTCTTCCCCGAATAGCAACGTATAGACCTGGGGGGGAGTCGGGTCTGATCACCCACCCAAGCTGAGCATCCCCTCCATCCCAGCCCAAACATTCCTGTCCCTCCCAGGGTACCTCCGCCATCCCACAGCCAGGGCTCTGGGAGAGCTGGAGCTGCTACTGGTGTAATCCATCCAAGATGAATAGGAGAAAAAGCCTGAAATAAAACCCAAGCTTCCTGTCCCATGTGTCTGCCAGACTGCTGGTAAAAGGTCAGGGGCATCCTCACTCCAGACTGGTAATTGCAAAAAATGAAGGAGGTGAACCCTACCCAGGAGATCAAAGGAGGAGAGGGAAGGAGAGGGTTTTACAGGGAACAGACCGACCACGGGGGCAAAATGTTGGGGGGGGTGTGTTGGGGAAATATTTTGGAATAGAAAAAGGCAGCATAATTAGCATTGCCTCCATGAATCAGTCAGATCACAAGTTAAACTTAGCAGATAACTAAATATAATGATCACTGGCCATCTGTTTATTCCTATTAAAGTAGAACGTTGATGTTTTCTTTTATTTAAGTAAATTTTATCTGCAAGTTGTCACAGCTAGTCACATATAAGTGCTGGAAAACTCCTCTTTTATTTACTGGGAAAACCCAAAAGTGCCACAAGATTAAAACTGTCACAATATTCAGAATATTTGGCGTGCACAAGATTTGAGAGACTGACAATTTGCTGGGACCCCCTGGGCAACTGTTGCAGCCCTGACCCCAAACCAGCCCCATCCGAACCCAACTCACTGCTCCCCCCCCACAGCTCCCGGGAGCCAGGGAAGGAAAGAGATCCCCAGATTCATCCCCCACCAGAAATTTCTTCTAAGCAGAAAAAGGAATGCTTTCCCTCTCTGAAACCAGGCAGAGCTTGGCTGAAAACACTCTGTGAGGACAGTGGGAAGCGCCCGCTCAGGCTACAGGGTGAAAGGAATTCCCTCCCTTGCAGGTCTGTGTATTTAATAAACTAATCCACTAATGACACTTCCTATTTAAATGAACAAGATTATGCAACCAAACAATATTTTGCAACCGAAACGGATCATAAATCATGCCTTTGGAAGTGCTAATGGGGCTCACATTTATTCCTATTAATACTTCCTGGTTTGGAAAGCTGGGACGATTCCAGAGATAATGTATTACAAACCTTCCCGCTGAAGGATCTGGGTTCCTCTAGGCTGGATTCCAGTTATAACTGGCAGCTAATGCTTTCACACATTCACAAATCCCTAACTCCTCCCCGAGAGCAGAGCAGAGCAGCCTGGGCCAGCATTTTGGGGAGCGCTGCAGAGAGTAACAGGATGCAGCCCCTTGCACCCTGGGCTCGAACAGAGAGGACATATGGGTGGACACTTCTGCACACCTATGTAGTGCTCCAAAAAAAACCCCCAAAACCCACCAAACCTAAAATTAATGTACAGAAAAGCAGCTTTACAAGTTGTCTTTCAGTCCTAGAGCAGTACCGCTATATATAAATAATTTGCTGCTGTAAAAACTAAGCTGTTCAGAAAAATAACAGCTCTACAGCCTTCAAGAAATGTCTGCAGCAGACCCTGGTATGAACCTGAAATGGGCATAGAGTGGAATTTCATTTTTCCTGAACCCAAAATACCTGGTCCCAAGCAAGCCCAGTTAAGAGAAACCCCCCAATGCTGTCGAGGGGAAAGGAATCCCTTGGGAACCAGAACTAAAATGAGAATCACAGAATCTTCGTGGTTCGAAGGGACCTCTGAGATCATTGAGTCCAACCACAAAAAAACCCAAACAAATCAAAACAAAACAACACCCCACACACAAACAGACACAACCCCCAGACACAACTCTCGGGCACTAGAGCATGCCCTGAAGAGCCACATCTACACGTTTCCTAAATCCCTCCAGGGATGGGGACTCCACCACCTCCCTGG
>BJBW01001861.1:96847-110357 GCA_004320125.1 Scolopax mira
CAACATGCCCAGTTCCCTCAGCCTCTCCTCATGTGACTTATTCTCCAGACCCCTCACCAGCTTGGTGGCAGAGCTCCAGTGTGTCATTGGGGGAAATTTTCCTCTCAGGTGGCCTTCTGACAGAACCCAGATCCCACAAGAAGGACCCGGCAGAACGCAGGATGCTGTGGTGGCAGTGGGATGCTCTAACAGTTTGCTGTCTGGTCACACACAACTGCTGAAGATCATCCCCCGGTAACCTCAGCACACCAGCACAGCTCGGTAACTGGGAGAAGTGGGATCACTGGAAACGGCAACCCAGGAACAGCCACTGGTACCTGCAGGAGCGATGCTTGTGAGAGGGGGAACACGGAAATTGGCTGATGCCTACACAGTCCCTTGAAAATGGAAAGAGCCAAAAATGCCAGTAGGTTCAGGACGGAAAAGAATTTGTTGATTCCTGCATTTCCAGTCAATTAAATATCAGGCAATACCTTAAATCTAACCCAGAAAGGCAGCTTCACAGGTGGCATCACAATCGTCAGGTGTGCACCACTGAACCCATTCAGAAGAAACTCAAAACTCCCAGCATCAGTCTGGGACCATCAGATGCACCACGTAAACTCAGCAAATTTATGAAATAACAAGGCTGGGGGGTGCAGGAAGGGATATTGTTTCCTAATAACTCACAAGAAACTGCCTGGACAAACCACCCCCGTTTCCCACTACTTTCCAAACCCCTCCTGGTGTACGTTGTGCATTGTACAACACAGCGCCGCCGCATCTGACAACACCTACATCCAAGACCCTCAAGCACCTTTCAGAAGTTATTTCTGGAAATGTTGAATCTCATAACAGCAACAGAAGGAAAATATCGTTGTAGCCAAAATAAATGTCTATTTGGAACACGTTGAAAAAGCACTGGAATATTTGCGTAAGTTTGAAATAGGAGCCCTCGCAGAAGAACAGTCTGACTGTTGAGAGATACCAAGGAACAGCATAAATTTATAAAGACCTCATAGTTGATTTGTCTATTTAAAGGAAATGCTCAGTAAGATAAAAGTCTGAATCCTGACTCTCCTGCAGTCAAATCAGGATCCCGTTCTGTCCTCCGCCGAATCAGTCACAAAGCATGAAATCTAAACCAACAGCCAAAAAAAAGCCTCGGCGCTGCCTATTTTGATCAGGTTGCTAAAGCCCACGTCGATGCTGCTCACAAGGTCACCAGTGAAGGCACACAAAAGCCTCCAGCTGTCAGCCGAGAAACATGGGCTCAAGAGATGTGAGAGCCCAAGGAGGATGTGCAAAAATATTCGCAATTCAAGCAAAAGTGTGAGAGAAAAACGTATTTTCAAGGTTGCACTAAAAATAGGCTGGGTTTAAACTTCCTTTTTTCCTAAGGAAAAATAATAATAAAAAAATAATCTCTGTCACAGTTGTAGCCACTTTACATCTACCTCGTGAGAGCAGAAACCAGGCATTTGGGCCGTGCAAGGGCCAATGA
Source organism: Scolopax mira (assembly GCA_004320125.1). NCBI lineage: Eukaryota > Metazoa > Chordata > Aves > Charadriiformes > Scolopacidae > Scolopax > Scolopax mira. Next base: position 98,331 of record BJBW01001861.1, read on the forward strand.
GATCCAGCCCAGGAAAACTCTCATCTTTCACCCCAAACCTGACAGTCCGACTGGGCGCGAGAAAGTAAATATTTCTTAGGTCAAGTCTGCCTTTTGGTGCTGCGCCTGGAATGTGAGGGGAGCTCGCAGAGAGGAAGGAACGGGGCAGATGGAGGCAGGAGAATGGCCTTCGCTTGACAAAGCGAAATACACTCCCTCTGCAAACAGTGTCGGGGAGATATTCGGTCTGAGCTCGTTTACACTCGGTTCCGGACCAACGGCACCGCAAACTCCCTCCCCCCAGGTCTTTTACTTTGAGGCTCAGACCTGGCAAACCTTTTGACTTTATTTTTTTCCTATTTCGGAAAAAAAAAGATAATAAAATAGATCAACTCTAGAAATATAATGTATAAGTTTGGGGTATTTTTTTTTTTTTTTTGTTAATAGAAACAACAATAATGCTTCTCTCGAGCGAGGAATGGTATCTCGAACAGTGGAATGATTGTTGTAGGAGTGAATCTGGTTTTCATTAGAGGGAAGTGATGGGTCCAATTTCTGCTGGGGACTGTTTGCTTGCATCCCTTGTTTGTGTTCGGTGTTGGCAGTTAACCCTTTCCCCGAGGAGCAGCCGTGGAGCCGCCGTCCAGGTCCTGCCCATGAGGGGACCACGGGCTGGTGACAGCGGGGACCATTCAGGGCAGAACGGGGTCACTCCAGGTAACACTGGTGGCCAGGCTTAGTGGGTAGGCACGGTTTTGTCTTGGGTCTCAAGTTGGAAGGAATTTAGAAATCAATTATGGCTTGGAAAGATTGTTTTACACAAACACAAAAAAGAGAAAAATCTATACTTACTTATATATATATATATATATACTCACATCTATAAATTGGCTAAAGCTGCATACACCTGCATACACTCCTGGTGGAATCAAGGTGGGCTTCCAGGGGAATATAGCACTTGTGAAAGCTGCCCTGAAGGGATTCAGAGCCACCACAGCCACAGACAACATCCATGGGCTGGGTTCTCCTGCCAGGAGAGGACAGAGGGACATCCCTCTACAACTCTCTGCCCTCTACAACTCCCTGAGAGGAGGGTGAGTGGAGTCCCCATCCCTGGAGGGATTTAGGAAATGTGTAGATGTGACTCTTCAGGGCATGATCTAGTGCCCGAGAGTGTTGGGTTGTATCTGTTTGTGTGTGGGGGGGTTGTTTTGTTTTGTTTTGATTTGGGGTTTTTTGTGGTTGGACTCGATGATCTCAGAAGTCCCTTCCAACCATGATGGTTCTGTGGATTCTGTGATTCTGTCCTGCTCCTTCAGAGCCTCAGAAACATTACAGAGAAGGAACTAATTAGTAGGGAGATACCAGCTCAGAGCCAGCAGTGAAAACTTCCAAATTGCCAACTTCTATTTTAACACACTAATTTAAATTATATTTACTAATTTGATACTAGCATATTAATATATTAGCATATATTAATTTCACTAGTAAACTGTTATTCTGTATTCAGTCCAAGTTTCACATTCTCCAGATACAATAAAATCCCAGAGTTACAGAACAGTAATGAATTACTGGATTAATTTCACTTCCTTTTTTATTCACAACTTTTTGTGAATTAACTGTCAAACTTTGTAATGTATTCACTGCTCAGAGCGACTGGCTTTGTGCAGGGTTGGGAATATTTCTTGATGCTTCTTCTCCAAGCCCCATCCAACCTTCTTCTTCTGCCACTGGTTTTAATGTTGTCAGGGTCTGCAGAACTCCCTCCGAACGGGGGGAAGAGATGCTCACCAGCCCCAAAGGGAGGAAGACAATCTCATTAAAAAATGGTAATTGGGTGCCAGCACACTTGCAACCTAAAGATTTCTCAAAATGCATCCATGAGATTTCCCGGCGCCTCCCCTCTCCTCCCCAAACCACCCCCCCTCTCCCCCACCCATCCCACTGGGAAGGCATCACTCACAAAACTACTCACAGATTAGATTTTAGATATAAAATTACCATCTCACCCAGTTCACCAACCACTTCCACCCATCTCTAACCTGCTCTGACCAGATTTGCCCTGTTGCATTGCCCACGGCTCTATTCCTGTCCCTGAAAAACAGAGGGGACTCCCTCTCCCCACGCCTCTGACCCCTCCAGTGTCACCACCATCACATCACAGACTCAGAGAATCATCTGGGTTGGAAGGGACCTTCAAGATCATCTAGTCCAACCATCAACCCAACTCTGACATAAACACCCATCACTAACCCCTGTCTCTAAGCACTGTGTCAACCCGGCTTTCAAACACCTCCGGGGATGGTACCTCATCCCCTTCCCTGGGCAGCCCATTCCAAGGCTTGAAAACCTTTTCAGTGTCAAAATTTTTCCTAATATCCAACCTGAACCTCCCCCGGCACATCCTCAGAGCACAAATCCTAATAAATAAATAAATAAGGGGGGAAGGCTTTTTGGTTAGATAAACCCAACGATCTCGTTAGTCACCCACTAAACTGATACTCCCAGGACAGGAGGATTAAAAGAAACTGTCACCACCTATTGCTAAAATCTCTTCCCACCCCCCTGCCTCCACCGGGCTGCTCCTCACCGCTGCTTTAGGAGGAGTCATCCTGGAAGGAAACCCCCCCTCTTCCTTTTACTGGGGGGGTAACCTCTCAGACCCCCCCTCCCCTTTCCATTGAGCACATTTTTGCAGACAAAAGCCACAAAGAGGGGCAGGAGGTGTTGGGGGGTGTCTCACCCCTCTCTCACCCGGCTGATGCGGGGCAGAGCGGCGGCTCATCGAGGGGGGGCAGATTTACTGCAGCATTCCCCCCCCCCCCCCCCCCACCCCCCCTGTGCCAGCACCTTTCACACCCTCCAAAGCTACACACTGCGAGCCCCTCTCTGTTCAGATAATTCCTCAAATTACCCCAAAGATCTTTTGCTGCGCTCCATACGTTTATTATAAAGGAGGTGTCTTAAGCCAAAACATTAATTGCATCTTCTAGAAAGGAAAAAAAAAAAACCACAAAAAAACAACAACACAAAACCGAACCCAAAAACTACATTTAGTAATGTATTCACTAAGTGACTGATTGACACAGCCAGAACCAGTTTGAATTCAAAGTGTCGAGGAGGACAGGGCGCTGGGAGTTTCCAGCATTCAGCGGCAGCAATCTCACCTCTCTGTGGTTTATCTCCCCGAGTCGGATAATTTATCCTCCTCATGGCAAGACAAAAAGGGAACTTGGCAGAGGGGGCAAGACAAAAGTAGACGTTTTGTAACTGCTAAGTGCTAACGTTTCTGCAGATAATTTTTTTGCAAAAGGTTTCTAAACAGCCCCTGTCAGCCAAGTTGTATTTTGTTATTTCAAAGCGACTGTGGGAGTCTAATCCAGTTCAAACCCTTTGTAAGTTTTAATGGAAATGTTCATACACAAAGGGCAAAAAAATGCCTAGCTGCTGTTAGATATTCAGGAAATCTAAATCTAATTTGCAGTCCTAATCAGCGCTACAATCTCTGCAGTGCCTCTTGTTTCCCTGTTTTCTTATTGCAATTTCAATATCTATTTTATATCAAAATACAGTCCTATATACAGCCATATATACAATTCTATACGCAGATCAAAACGGTTTTAATTCATCTCAGGGGAAAAAAAAGGGGCATTTTCTTTAAAAAAACAAACCAAAACAACAGTAATATTGCTCTAACACACAATGCATAGAAGTATGGAGTCAAAAAAAAAAAAATTACATCCATCAAAGATTAAGTGGGATTTGTTTTTTTTTTAATATACTTAGGGAAGATGATAAACATCCACGTGCCTATGAAACATCCACGTGCCTATGAAAAGCACAGACCCCCAGCGAGACACCAACGCAGAGAGGAAGGACGTCCCTTGCCCTGACCCACAGTGTCCCATCAGTGGAAATTCAGAAATTCACCCCTCCAAACAGCACCTAATAAAGACCAGAAGAAATCCTAGGAAGGAAACGTGAATGCTCGATGCTTAAACGGAATGAAATGCATAAAGGTCTGCATTAAATACACTGCTGAGAGATGGGCCGACAGCTCCTGTGCCCATTTCACAGACGGGGAACCGTGGGGCATTGGGGGAGCACAACCCACCACTGTCAGTGGACCAAAAAGTCTCGAGCTACAGTGCTTTGCCACAACTGCTTAACTTGAGTCTTCGGAAATTTTGGGCCTCGCTAATTATGGATAATCCTACAAAAAATGAGGTTCATCAGGAACAAACAGAGGATCTCCTTCATCGCCCAGCCGAGGAGACTGCACGATGGCTGAGAAGCCCATGTCACAAGGCATTCCTTTCCTCCCGCGTGGATACAGAACCCAGGAATACAGCCAGTCCCCCCAAAACTCTGCTTCTCAGCCTGGGGAGACCCAGCCCCTCGCTCCCTCTCTCTGGGGCTTTGGCCAACACAGCACCCCCATCTAAACGGTATAAACCAGGACAGTTTCTTTCACTGTTGGTTTAATTGTTTTCCAATTTTTTTCCTGTTATGGAAGATCCCATTTCAAAACATATAGTTTTGCTTTAAAGATACCTAATATTTATTTTTTTTCCCCTCCCTCTCTCCTCCCTCGATGCAAAATCACTAGCTCCACAGCCACGCTTGGTATTTGCTTGCACTTCTTCACACAGCTCACAGCAATGTTGGTTCACAAACACCCAAAAGGTGTTAAAACTAAGTGGGGAACTACATTTACTGTCAGGTGAAACTATCAGACAGTAGAACTCCTGATGGAAATGGAAAGGTGACCATATTTTTTTTGCCTTCTAAAACTAAAAACCAATCATCCAGCAACAAAACCAAATGGAGCAAATGTTTGGGGAGTTCTCTTCATTGTGGGAATAGATTTTATTATTCAAGTAACCACAAGATAGAAACCACAGCTGAAGAAGGGACTGCCTTTGGTTGGGTTCGAGTTTGGGTTAACAGTTAAGATTTCACAGTAGTAAGATAAGGATTATGACAAATATGACAGTTCTTAAAGGAAAGGAAATGGATGAGAAAGATGGATCTAAAGCAATTGTACCCTGTGCTGCCACACTCCATGGGCAAAGAACTGCTCAAGAACCTGTTCAACAAACCCCAAAACATCACCTGGGACAAACAGTCCCCAAACTAAATACATGAATTTACCTAAACTGCATTCCCATAAAATCACCTGCTCACAGCCTGCACACCTTCATCTCTTTTTTATGAAGTAATAATGGAATTACCACAGAATCACAGAACAACATGGGGTTGGAAGGGAGATCATCTGGAGATCATCTCCTGCAAAACCCTGCCAGAGCAGGTCCCACTGGAAAGTGTCCAGGGGTGGTTTGAATGTCTCCAGGGAAGGAGACTCCACCACCTCTCTGGGCAGCCTCTTCCAGNNGTTCCTCCTCATGTTTAGGTGGAACTTCTTATACTCGAGTTTGTGCCCATTTCCTCTTGTCCTATCACAGGACACCACTGAAAAAGGACTGGCCCCATCCTCCTGACACCCTCCCTTTAAGTATTTATCGGTGTTGATCAGATCCCCCCTCAGTCTTCTCTTCTCCAGATCCCCGATCCCCCCAGTGCCCCTGGCTTACAGAGCCTGCCAAGGACGTGATGCCAGGGGAGTCATCTGAACGCAGAGGCTTGCAATTCTCTGAAGTGGCACCCTTCAAAAATGTATTTTAAAAAATCTTACAAAAAGCATTTCTAAAAGTCTTAGAAATTCCCTAAAAAGCTCTACAGTAGGAATACACAGAAAGAAAATACCTTCAGCTTATTCACAGCGTAAATACAACCAGATGCTGTGGATTGCTGTAATTTAAACAAAAATGTTTAGAACAGGGAAAAAAAAAAAGCCTTGAGAAATGCTTTTGAATGTATCTGAAAGGATTATGAAATTGTTTCTTAGCTGGTAAATTCAATGACTATCTTTCAACCGTTTGTGTCCTTCAAAGCCGCGTCAGCGCAGCGGCGTGCAGCACCTTCCGGGGGACACCAACATTCCACACGATACAGAAAAGGCTTTCTGGGAAAAAAAATGATTCTGTTCTCATGACAGGAATACCCCTCCTCATCCTCCCCATCGCCAGCGCAGGGCTCGAGACGACTAGACCAGATTATTTAAATGCTGAGATTCCCGAATGGCTCCCCAGGAATTAGCCGCAACTTCCCAGCGCTCACCCCTTGCCTGGGCACACAGGCCCTGCACTCAAAATTTGGAATTTCCACCAGAATTCCACCCACAGCCCTGTACACCCAAACCAGTACAGGCCACTCGCCCCCACACACCCCAGGGCCGGGCTACGAACCCCACTGTTTGACAAAACAATCTCAGGACAAGCGCGAGGGGAACACTCACTCATTCCTCCGTCCCCTCTTATCATGAGAAAATGTCATATAAAGTAACTCTTGTTCGTGTCCTTTATCCTCAAATTTATAACTGCCTCAGACAGTGCAGTCAAGGGTGAAGGTTATTTGTGTCATACTTGCCAAGAAAGTGCCCCTTTCAACACTTAAGGCACACAGTCAAGCTACAGATAAAGACGCAGACAAAAAAGATTCTGTCTTTTTCAAGTATTATTTATCTCCTCTATGTTCTTTGTTTCCCTTAAGGAGGAGATAGGAGCTGGAGTAAGATTCACAGGCTTGAATCCTTGAACCCCAGTGCGTAATTTAATTTTCTTTCATTTGAAGCTAACATCAGATGGGAACAGGGGGGGTCAAACTCGAAACCCACCCTTCGGAAACACTAAGGCGTTCTTTTTCCTAAGGAAAAGGTCTCAAGTTGATCCTCAAAAAAAACGTTTGATAAAATTAAGTGCAAAGCTGAATGCAAAAACCCCCTGTGGGAAGCTCAGCTGGGCCAAATATCGGGGTTCTTTTCCTAGTTTGTCAATAATTAAAGAGACATTAGGGTCACTCCCGCTGTATTAAATACGTTATTACAGACCCGGACATGAGCTGAGGGCACCTGCCCATCTACAGCCATGGCTGCTCAAAGCCACACCAGCCCAGAACGATGGGCACTGGAAGGGCTTCAGCCGGCCAGTGTGGCCACCAGAGTCCTCTCCAAGTTGCCACCCTGTGAGCGAGCCCCGCTCCAGCCCTCTCTAGAGGGAAGGATGGACAGAAGGACCGGGTGCTCTCGGAGGAGCAGAAGGAGCTGGATCTCGGGGTTAAGCCTCACCTCCTCTTCTCGGGCACGAGTGCAGGTGAAGATGAGATGACTTTTTCCCTCTCAGCACAGGGGTTTTCGGGCCGGTTCCCGCGGCGAGGACGAGGTGGGGATGCGGGAGGGGAGAGGCGGCCCCTGCCCTGTCCCCGCTCCGCTCAGGGGCCGGGCCCTCTCCTAATCACCCCCTAAGACAGTTAATAAGGCTCCCGATGAATGATTAGTATGGATTTCTGCACTGCTAATTTCCGTAACTATCACTCTTTGAAAGACAGCTCCGGGGATTTCGGGTCTGTCTCTGCAAACACAGGGCGGCTTTATCCCGCCCGCTTCCAATTGCCATATCCCCTTTCACCCGTCTCATGTGCGCTGCACTTTAAAACGATACAATATTTTGAAACATGCAACTACTTTCCCGATACCGTCTGTGCCTAAAAGCCTGGGTGCAGCTCCAACAATGGCTCCTATCTCCTTCTTTTCAAAGTCACACAAAGCCCTGGCATGTGCTCCGGGCTTTTCCATCCCTGGCTCCGGGGAGACCCGCTTCCCTCGGGAGAGATGGGGGGGACGTGCTCCCCAGCCCGGGGACCCCGGGGGTGTCTGTGGTTGTCCCACAGGTTAAAAAAAAGGGCATTTGTGGCTGATTCTGCCAGGGACACACAGGGGTGCCGGGCATAGGCCCTGACAGGGAGAAGAGCATCAGCAGCTTCTGGTTAACAAACTTTTCCCCGCGACGCAGAGGGATCCAGGATGAGAAACTTCACGTGAATCAGGGAAATTCCCTGTAAATCAGGGAAACTCTGTGTTCATCCAAAGGCAGAGAGAGAAGCTCCACGTTCTCTCACACACACACACACACTCCTGCCAGGCTCCCCATCCCGCCACAGGAAAAAGGCTATTTTTTGGGCAAAGTAGGTATTTTCACTCCACTCAATTTCGCAAACCACTTGTTGGTCAGTTTCCTCACTCATTCTATTGTAAAACATGAAAAAACCTACAGCTGATAGAATTTTTCCCCATCTTTCTATCCCTATTCATACACACAGACACCCTCACTCAACCTGGATTCACAGAGTCTTCATGGTTGGGAAGGACCTCTGAGATCACCGAGTCCAACCGTAAAGAAGATTTAGAAGAAGAAAAAAGCTGAAATTGGTCCTGTAAATTTTCCTGTTTGGGCTTTTCCCACAGCAGTCACCTCTCTGAAGCAGCATTTTCCGTAGTGGTCACCGACCCCAGCATTACCATTAGGAATTCAACCTGGGGTTCTGGAGGCAAACCAAAAAAAAAAAAAATTTAAAAAAATACAAGCCCCAAATCCAAAACAACAAGCCCCAAAAACCAATAAATCTGCTAATTCTTCTAAACTGCTGCCACTGGTTTAACCAACCCTCCTGAACCCCAGTAAAAATTCAAGATTGAAGCCTGAAGTCAAAGTTGAAGGAGTATTTGTGCAGACAGATTCGACCACAGGCAAAGCGCTTACGTGTTACATTAATCAACGTGTATTTTTGTAAATTAGTTACTGCCATTTTCGTACTCGGCCTCAAGAGTCCTCTGCCCTGGAACATGGCAGCGAAAATACCTGAGAGCCTGAGACAATGTCCAAGTTCCTGTCAGAATGGAATGTAATTAGTGCAAATTAAGCAGCATCCTGAAGAGGAGGAGGTCAGGGAGAGCTGGCAGGGTCGAACTGGGTCATTACCAAGCATTTTTATAGCGAGGCGAGTGGGAGGGACACCGAGTTACCTGCTGAACCCCTGCCCCGTGGCCCAGACCTGCTTCTCCCCACACAACGGGGCTGGGATCCATCACTGGATCCATCACCACCAGTGCAACCGTAAAAAAAGAAAAGAATAAATCAATACCGTTGTTCTTTTCCTCTCCTTTCACATTATGCTTTTTAAAAATGGAGCAAACAAAGTGGACTCATCAAAGCCCCACGGACTGTTAGGTTTTCCTGCTTGGTTTTGGGATATTAGATAGCTGGGGAAAAGACTTAAAGCCCAAACCCAAACCAACAATCCCCAAGGCCAATCTGTTAATACTTACAAGTTGCTGCTGCTGGTCTAACCAACCCACCTGAATCCCAGTAAAAATTCCTCATTCCCAGTAAAAATATCCACAAATGGGAATGTTCAAGTAAGGTACCACACACCTACTCTTAAACCTCCGCTGTTGACAACTCTGCTGGCTTGAAAAAGATGCCCTTCTTAGGCCATTTCAGTCTCCTGATCTGCCTTGAAAGATTTCCATAACACAGAAGACACTGGAATATTGGGCTAAAATTAATTGATTCTACAGACACATAAGCAAACGCGCTTGCACTTGGGTACAGACACATCTATACCTACCAGATGAGACACATATAGACACATCTATCTACTGACACGTCCCTCAGAGCCGGGCACTCACCCACGGGAGGTGCCAGCTCCCGGCCATCCCGGGCTCCGGGGTCAGAGACCCAGGCTCTGTCCTGCTCCCTTTGGACACCAGGATCTTTCCCAACACCCGAAGCATTTGCTGTCTGAACATTTCCCTACACAAATCCAGCCTTTAATGAGTTCCAAACTCAAAGCGGTGGGTGTTGTAGTTGTAGCCTCTTGAGCATTTACTATTATTTTTAAGCCATTTGCTCCACGGGAACTATTCCCCATTTCTGCCCGTGCGGGAAAACCCCGAGTTTTGCCTGTTCACAAACACAAAGGTCTCACCTGCAGAAAGGGACTTCACAGCCCACGGACTGTCATGGCCCTTCTAGGGCAAAAATGTCCCAGAAGGAGATTTGTCCCAACGCAGAGGTACATGGTGCGTTGGGCATCCACCTCTGACCAGAAGGCAGTGGAATACCCCCAAAATTACCAAAATTGCCCCATTGCAGCAGCCGCACTGGCTGAACTGGTGGCTGAACTGGTTCTGAATGCGACTGAAATAATTCAGGTGTGTGATGCCGAAAAGGGGGCTTCGTGGAGCATCATCTCCCTGGGCTGGTTTCTGCCTAAGGAGCAGGAACACCAGCCCCTTCTCACAGAGCAACGACAGCTTCTGGAAATTATTTCCTTCTGCCTTACTGGCATTTTATCACCCAGGAAAAGCTGGGGGGGAAGGTGAGGAGGATAACTCACACGCTGGTTTGGGCTTTCCAGGCATTTCTGCTCGGGAGCTGCTCAGACCCAGATCTCAGCAGTATAGACTTTTTCTCGTGTCTGACAAAACCCTAAAAAACCCCTCCAGCATGACAACGAAAAAATAAATATCAAAAGAACATTTGAAGAGCTCAATAAATTGATCATATTCCGCTGAACCTTCACCCTTGTAACGATAGTACCATTTAAATGCTAATGTCATTTTTAAAAAAGTCAATTACAGGAGTTTTAAAGTAATGGAGTCAGCAGTCTCGATGTAAATCTGTTATATTAATCTGCTCCACACACTGTATCCATGGGCACTGATGCATTCACCCCCTTTTCCCTGGAGGTAATGTTCCCTCGCAGTGGTACCAGTAATTGAATCAAGTTGATACAGACACCAAAAATATTGTAAGTCTTGTAGGTAATGAAAAGCATATGTTGATAAAGCCAGTTGCTGTATTTTTGGATAGAAGAGCACTGACATTTGGGAAGTTCAAAATTAGAATTAACCCTTTGACGATTAAGTGACCTGAAATTGTCTAATTTCACTGGGAAAAACTGCTTGAAATCTGCCAGGAGAGAGCCAAGATCCTCTGCCTCCCATTTTCCCCGCTTATTTCCAATTTAATTGCCTTCTGTAAAGCATGACTCGTTCAAAATTCCTTCGAACTGGACGAGAGGAAGCGTAGGAGGATGAGAAAATGAACACTGCTCAGGTTGGGATTAATTTCTGCACCTTTTCTCCAGGTCTGCTTGAGGGTGGGGAGTCACCCCGAGGGAGATGTTCGGATTGTGCCTTCTGCGGGTGGACGGGGGGGCAGCAGGGATCCCGGGGGGGCCCAGCCCCCCAATCCAGCACATTTTGGGTGCAGTTCCAAACTGACTGCACCCAGGTCAATCAGGCACCTGCCACTAGAGGTGGCTCATCTCTCTGACCAACTGCTACAGGCACATTAACATCATAACAGCCTAAGAACGTCCATAAATTAACGGGAATTGAGGGAGTAGGAGAGGATGAACACAAGGAGGGAGGCTGAGCTCCCCGAGTGATGAGCTAGAACTTTTATCGACACCCCGACATACCTGTGTTCTGAGTATTTCCAGACAGTAAGAGTTAGAAAAAAATAAAAATAATAATAATTTAAAAAAACCCATAAACAAATGTATTTTTGTAAGCAGCAAAGATAAGGGAACTGCGTTCAGCGTGGCCCTGAACCAGGAGGAGCACTTCCAGATGAAGAAAAAAACCAAACCTGTCACTGAACACGTTCAACTCGTTACACAAACTGCCTGATTTTTCTGCTGAGAAGGGGCTGATTAACGGCTCATCGAGATTTTTCCCGCTTCTGCCCTTTGTGACTTAATTTTCAAGTGTGGGTCTCATAAAATTTTAGCAAATGTCACACGCAGACACAGACGTGCTGTAGAAACATTCCCAGTGCCATTCCAAAGGGGCAGGATTTGGCAGAGGACAGAGCCGGGGACTCCGTGAGCTCCGGGCCTCCCTCTGCTCCGGTGCAGGGTTAAGGGGATCCACGCTGCATTAAAACAAGGTTCAGGCAGCTCCAAGTTAACCACAAATTCAGAACATGCCTAACAACATTTCAACATTCTCAAGACCTGGAACTGTTCCCAAAAAATACTGCAGGCTCTAGTATCTCAAGAAATCAATCTAGAATTTCAGGGGGAAAAAGAAAAAAGAAAGAAAAGAGAGAAAGAAAGAGAGAGAAAGAGAGAGAAGGGAAG
>BJBW01001861.1:110401-125722 GCA_004320125.1 Scolopax mira
AAGGAGGAAAGGAGGGAAGGAGGAAAGGAGGGAAGGAGGGAAGGAGGAAGGAAAGGAGGAAGGAAAGGAGGAAAGAAAGGAGGAAGGAAAGGAGGAAAGAAAGGAGGAAAGAAAGGAGGAAGGAAAGGAGGAAGGAAAGGAGGAAAGAAAGGAGGAAAGAAAGGAGGAAAGAAAGAAAGAAAGGAGGGAAGAAAGGAAGAAAGGAAGAAAGGAAGAAAGGAAGAAAGAAAGAAAGAGAAAGAAAGAGAAAGAAAGAGAAAGAAAGAGAAAGAAAGAGAAAGAAAGAGTGAGTTGTGTTATTCCACAAACCGCTCCATATCTGTGTTCCAGCCTTTTTTTCCACACGGGGCAGCCAGAGCTGGGCATCCTGGAGGCTGGATCCCATCTCCGAGCCATCCCTGCTCCCAGGAGACACCCCTGAATACGAGACGGAATATATAGATATATATAATCGTACAACAAAGCAAAAAATAAAAAAATAAAAAAAATTTAAAAATTCCACGCTAGCGAGGCTGCCAAGTCCCTCACGTTGGTATGCAAAAAGTGCTGGTTTTTGCAACAGGGTTTGGAATAATTTAATAAACTGACTTACACGGCAACATTTAGCTACTTCCAGGGAAATCTTCTCGTTAAATCTTTTGCTGTTTTGGCAAAATTGAAAAATCACCATTCTGGCTCAAACCCCAAGCGTTTCAGTACTAAAAGCATCACGGGGCTTTTTCAAGGGTTTTTCTTTGCATGTTTGTTTTTAGCGTTTGTTTCTAAAGGTGGATAAATGAACTTCTAAAGCTGTATCTGGTTTCTGACAAACCTTCCCACACGGCTCCGCTCTTGGTGCCCGGGAACGTGGGTATCCAGGAACAGTTTATTTTATTGGAATAATAATATCCAGAAAAGCCCTGTCATTTCTGATGTAGAGCTCACAGATCCAATATTAGGAACAGAACCACAATCCTCAAGGACTTGATAGAGACATAAACTACTACGTGGTTCCTTTGAAACCAAACCCTCCTGGAAGCCGACACTCCGAAACAAAAGGGCGTATTTTGCCAGAGCAAATTCTTCTCCCACTTAGACCAACCTAAAAGAGAAAAGCTCCTCCACTAAAAGGAACACCTGCATAACCAACCCCGAGTTGAGCCACAGCATCCCTTAATAACGGAATCTTTGAGCAGACCTGGAAAACTACGGGAAAAAAACGTGGGACCTTCCCTTTTCCAAAGGGAACTAATTTTATTGGAAATAAAGTTACACTGACCGTGCAAGGTGAAGGGCTGTGTCTGTGTCTGTCTGTCGGGGGGAGGGAAGACCCTGCCGTCGGGTTTTGCTTTAAGATTTTTTTTTCCAAAGGTCGGCGAGTTTAAACCAGAAGTCACCTCCGGGTTCACATCCGGAGGGGGGGGGCATTGTGCGGGGCAGGACACGGGCTCTGCGGCGAGACCGGGGGTCGTCCCCTCCCCCCCCCCCAACTTCTCCCTCGTCCCCGGGGCCGGGCCCTGCCTCAGTTTCCCCGGGGAGGAGGAAAGAAGCGCCCCCTCCCTCCTCCCCCCCCCGGGGAAAGGGCAGCGGGAGCATCCCCGACCCTGCGGGACCCTTGGGCCTCCCTGCGCCCCCCGAGCCGGAGCCGGGAGCCACAGGGGGGGGTAAATCCACCCACCGAGGAGCCCGGCCGGTACCGCGGGGGGGGTAGAGGGGGGCAGCCCCGGTGCCGTCGGTGCTCAGCCCTTCCCCGGTGAGCGGTCGGTGGGGACAGACGGGTCCCCTCAACGCCCCGCGGCGGGGGGGGGCAGTGTGTGGGGGGGCAGAGCAGTTCGGCGACGGGGAATTAAAAAACACCTTTTCTTTGAATCTTTGAATCTTTAAACCAACACACACACACCCCGCGCCCCCAGCGCAGCCCCGGCCCCGCGGGTCCCGGCGGCGGCAGCGCCCCCCTCCCGCCCACAGGGGGCGCCCTCGCACAGGCCGTGCGGCCGGGAACGGCGGGGGGGGACCGGGGGGGACACCCCCATCCCCGCCATGGGATGCGGGGACACCCCCATCCCCAGCATGGGATGCGGGGACAAGCAGGGGCAGCACCGTCCCCCCGCAGGGAAGCGCCGGGAAAAGGCAGGCTCCCCCTTCCGCCCTCCAGCAGCCCCCCTATATATCCTATCTATCCCCTATATGTTACTATATATCCCCTATATATTACCATATATCCCCTATATATCCCCTATATAACCTCTATATCTCCTATACCACCGCCTGCTCCCATCGCCTTCCAGCCTCGAAAAGGCGCCGAATTTGGGGAGGGGAGGGACACGCGACCCCCACCTCGGGGCGCTGTAAAAACGCGACTCCTCCAACTCCCCGTGTCCCGCACGGCGCTGAGGTTCCCTCTCTGTGTCCCCAGCCCGTGACACCGGCAGCGATTCCTCTTCACAACGGTTCGGCTTCATCCTGAGGCAAAGCCACCGCATCCCGGGGGATGGTCCCACCCGCAGCAGCACCCACTGAGTTTTCCCAAAGCTCCCCCACCCCCAGGAGGGTCCATCCCGACGGGTGACACCATCACTCGGGGCTCAGCCCCACTTATTGGGGGGTTAACAAAGTTTAACGTTTTTAAACGTGGGTTAACAAAAATAATACATCTTCTCTACGGAACCACTCACCAGGGCAGTGCAGACCCAACAGAACCACGTAACAACAGCCTTAAGAGACAATGAAACGTGAACAGTTTCGGCAAAAGAAATGAAGAGCAAAGGACCTGGAGAAGCTCTACCCACCCCAGAGTCCTCCAGCCTCCCAACTGCCGGGGGGGCTTTCCAGGAACACCTCCCTGGGACGCACACAAACAAGGATGAACCAGCTGCAGGAAGAGTGAAAATAACTGCCCGAAACCAGAAAAATACAAACAAGCCGGAAGTAAAAAAAAAAAAAAAAATTAAACCAAACTTTTTTGTTTGTTTATAAATGTGGGTTGTTTGTGTTTTTTTTCTTTTAAATTTGTTCGTAAAGTAACGAGTGAAAAAAACCTCAGACTGTGCCCTCTCGCAGCCCCCCCCCACTTCTCCTGCCCGAGGGCCCCTGGCAGAGAAACCTTCATCTTTCATCAGCTTAAACCACTTTTCAGCCAGGGGTTTTGAGAAATTACGAAACTGGCCCTGAGAAAAAAGGGGCAACTACTTAAATCTTTCTGATTTCAAACAAAGAAAACCCAAACCCAGAGGACTCACCTGAACTTCACCTGAATTTCTGCCGCAGCCCCGGCCTGCATCAACCCATCACCATTGAAAAAGAAGTTATGCCCCGTGTTTCGATGCCATTTTTGCACCTTTTATTGTCCTGTTTTGATAGGAAACCAAGGCTACAAAAATATTCCCGAAATCCCTGCATAATGGGCACAGAGAAAAGGTGTGGAGCGGGATGGACATACCTGTGCCAGCAAAAATCCCCCCGTAGCCACAGCCCTTCTAGGCAAAGCCCTCACCTGGTGGGTCTGACCCCCTGATGGCCAGCTGCCTCAAGGAGTACAGAGCTTTCCTGATAAAGCTTCAACCAATCTGCAATTATTTTGCTGCAAATTAATATTTTTAGTGTTTTTTCAGCAGCTCCACACGCAAACACAGCCAAAGAAACGGGGCAAGAAACCCCGGGTACGACGGCTCTTGTGAAAACGCTTCTCTCCAGACATGCTGGATTAGCTAATCCTGCCAAAATCCCAATCCCACTCAAATCCACGCGAAAACTCCTCCTGACGTTGCTTGGAGCACAATTCTGCACCTGAATTTTTTGGATCCAACTACAGCCAAAACCTTTCGCCCCTTCGTGTCAGTAACGCGGGGGCAGTGACAGGGTTAAGGGGGGTTATTTTAAAATTAAATTATTTGCTAGTTCCCTGCTTCTGGAGGACCAATTGCTTTGACTTTCCTTGCAAACGTGAGGATTTTTTAACTCCTCTCACTGAAAAAAAAGAGAGTTCTCTTCCAATTGAAACTTGGACATATTTGCTCGCAGGAGCACATTTTATAGTTAGAAAATCTAAAAAACAAATGGTTCAGACATTTTTATAGGCATAAAAAGGAAAGCCAAGTTGGTTAGTGGTTTCAGATGCTTTTTATTTGCAAATCAAAAAGGGCTTCATTTATAAATTGAAATTGTACTGGCTGCTAATCCTGAAGGCAGACTAAGGCCTTTGGCTCTACTCGGAGAAGTTGAAAGAAAAAAAATAATGCGTTTTAAAGACAAATTATTTCATTTGGAAAAACGAGTGCTGTGGTTGGACAGTCCATTTATTTTTTCACAAAACTCATATAAAGTCTTTCAGATTACAGCTCTGTAACTCGAACTGCCTTGCCCTGCAGGGACGGGGGGATCCAGTCCCTGGGAATCCAGGCACATCCCTGCCCTGAAGCCGGCAGTTCCGTGCTCTGGCTTCTTCACCAGAACCTCCAATGGCCCCAGATCCCTCTGGTTCCAAGCTCCCTTTCTCTTAAGCACCAGCTATCCCAGCTCTGGTGGCTCGCCCCTCTCTGAAACACCCATAATAACTTCTTTAACAGGTAAAATGGCTGTTCCTGTTGGTGTGTGCACGCTGAGGTAGGAGCACTCTCAGCCGTTCCTCTGCTCTGGGCTCTGTGAACGGGACACGTCTCCACAGGGTGAGAACCCTAATTCTGGACATAGACCTACAAAATGGCAAACAATTTTAAAAGTTGAGTTCCGAAAGCGGGGATAAATGGGAACAGGCCAGGATTTCCTTCCTACACCTCACTGGGCTGGACACGAGTTTCTCCTGAGCATCAGACAGACTGTGGATCGATGGCCCCACTGGACCCAACGGCGTTAGCTTCAGAGGAGGAAAATGAGAGAGAAGGAAAAGGAAAGCTGGAGAGATGTTGTGCAGCACGAAGCACAGGGCAGAGGTGTATGGAGCTGGGGACAGTAAGAGCAGGGGAACATACTGGAATATTACAAACTGCCAGAAAGAGACTGGATCCAGTGGGAGACACAAAAAAAGGGAGAGGGAGGACTCTGATCCCCGAACCCCTCCAAGTAGCCCAGTGTCCTCTCACACCCAGAGCCAGAAGGAGCACGCAGTATCGCAGTAGGACCAGGGGGAGATCCTATCCTCAGACAAATTCCCTTTTCCTCCTTTGAGCTCGAAACGTGGAAAAAGAATCACAGAATCACCGAAGTTGGAAGGTAACTCTTAAGATCATCTAGTCCAACCAAATGTGGCAAAAGCTTCTGAAAGTGACTCCATGGGGGTCACCAAACATTTCCAGTTCCTAGTAAAACAGCATAATCCTGATTGGAGTGATATTCAATTGTTATTAGACCATATGAGAGATTCCTCACTTCATTTCCCTCCTGATGCTCCGGCTGCGAGATAAGGGAAACAAGAGTCTCCTTCCTCCTCCGGTCCCTCCCAGGAGGAGAGGAGATTCCAGCCCCCTGTCGTTTGGCTAATGCACCCCCGGGGTGGCCAGCAGGAGTGGCCGGGGCTCGCAGGCTGGGAGCACACAGCTCCTCAGTGCTTGCCCACAGGGCTCCGCCGGGAGCCACCTCCAGAGCCGCCGGCCACAGCCGCGGGCTGAACACTGTCCCCCCTTCTTCTCCAACCCGGCCGTGACCCCCTGGCATCTGAATGTCCTGTTCTTTACCAACACTTTGATCTGACCACATTTAGCCAAAAAAACAACTGCTTCTTGGGGGCCCCGACCTCAGACTGCGTCAGTGTCACAGAAGGAGGTTTTATTCCCTCCCATACCCTATGAACGCACGGGAGCTTGGGGGCTGCCTGCCCCCTCCAAGGAGAAGAGCTTTGCACCCCCAAATAAGACTCTCCATCCTCCCGGCTCGGCCAGGCCCTGTAGCTCTGCAGAAAATTTCCCCGTTATCCTTGAGCCTTTGATAAAGGAGCCGAGCACAAAATTCCCAGGGTGGCTTATTCATTTCTAAAACACTTCAGAGCCTGGTCCATGAGTAGCCTCACTCAGCCTAAACCGTGTTTCCAGGAAAAAAAGTTGCTTTTTTGTTAAGTTTATTTATTAAAAAATTAAATTTAGAATATTGATCTGCTGAGAAGGCACAGACATAAACAGGAACCTCGACCACGTCACCCTCTGCCTGAGGAGCTGGGGCAAGAACAGGGAGATCGGGCACATGTTTTCTACAGACACAGAAGTGCCAAGAAAACCTAAAATAACCAGTCGCAAGGTACTTCTTGTTCACTCCTTCCTACAAAGGCTCAGTAACCCAACAGGCGTGGAGTGTCTGCAGCCTCTCTGGGGTTTCAGAGCCACCTCAGAGTCCCCACGCGTCCCAGGTTCTGGGCTTAAACACAACGGTAGAATTTGCAACCTGATTTTTGAAGACATTTCAGATGGAGCCAAACTGTGAGCGCTGCCCTGTTAGAAGCCTCCTCTCTCTTAACAAGACAGCTGCATGCATTTTCTGCTGAAATACAAACTCTATCAATTCGTTAATATTGGGCAGTGCTTTATTCCAGGGGCTCTTTACCGTAACCGCGGGGTTTTTCGCTCCCAGTCGAGTGTCCAAAGCCACAGAACAAACCATGAATCTCACAGGATTCTTGTAATGGCTTTTAAACCTTACATTGTGGGCTGTTTATGGCGCAGTTGCATTTGCTTTAGAGATTTGTTTTAATGCTGTTGGTGTTATTTGGAGAGATATTAAATTCAAACAGCTTTATGGTTGCTAATAAACATCTATTACCATTACAGACACTCTGATATAAAAGCCTCATACAGGTGCTTTCTCTGAACTATGCAGATTTGATTGATTAGGCCACAGTAGTTTATTTTACACTTCGGTGGTCACTAAATCTATCGTTAAGATTAAAAATTGCAGTTTGTGCAGTCTGGGAATTCACACTCAAGCTGTAAAATAAAAGTCACTTTACCAAAATTCTGTGGGATAAAAACCCCACAACTCACAGAGCGGGTTAAAAGAAGAAAAGTTTTGAACACCCCATTCAGTTCTGTTCAGGAGATGGATTTCTTCCCCCAAAGTACATCACGTGCACAGCTAAGCCAAGGGTGTCCAGAAAAGCAAGATACATGGAAATATTTTCTTAAAGCACCTGAAAACCTTTGGTACTAGAGGCATCCCTGAAACTCACGAGAGCCAGCACGAGAGCCCAGGGTCTGAACCTGCAGAGGAGGTAAGTCCATGTTACCTCTAAGCCTGGGAGCAGGCCCACTGGAGTCAAGTGAAGCACGTGATTAAACACCTTTCTAGATTGAGAAAGCTCTTATAAAATACACATTTTAGTGCAAAGTCAGCTCCCCACTGGTTTTATTCCTGCAACGCAGACGTTCTTTTGTCTTTCTTGTTAATTTCTTATTAATCAGGAGCATCATTTGGCAAAACAGGCAAAACTGTAGCCCAAGACCCATCTTTCAAAGCCATGGAATTAAATTCTTGTTCCCACTTCCTCTCTCAGCTCGCTGCTGAGTGCAGGATGGGTGATCTCCCTAAGAATTCTCCATTCCTAGAAGAACTAGGCCCTCTGACCTAGGGGGGGAAACAGCCCAAATCTGGCGTGTGCCTGGAAGGGCAAGCTTTTAGCCAAGGAACCTGGTCAAGTTCAGGCATGAGGTTTGCACTAATGATTCCCATCCAAATTCCATCCCCTTTATTCCCCCCCCTCACGGCGGTGCCCGCTGGCTCCCCTTCTGTCCCCCCTCCCCAAGCCGAGCTCGGCTCCCGGTGCTCAGACAGTGACCACCAGGGAGAAGGTTGATAAATGGCCAGTTTATAATGCTGTCATGCCAATTCCGTCCTGAGGGAAATGTGTGTCTCTCTCAAAACAGCTTATTACCAACCTGTGGCCGAGGCAATGATCAATCAAACTGATCAGATATGGCAAACATGGTAACTGATATAAAGAAGATTTCTTACTACAACGGTTTGAGGTTAACATGACAAATGACAGAGTGAGAAAGAATAACTTACAGGGGGGAAAAAAAGCAGCCCATTAAAGGGTGAACTTAAAAGTAGCTTTGGGAAGCAGAGTTAACAACAATTCCTTTTAACGTGCACTTATATTCCCTGTTCATTAAGGCAACCCTGAACGCATTCCTCTGCAAACTCCTTCTCTAATCCAGAAGGAATGTTTTTTTTAAGCATACAGTCTGATTGTAAAGAGAAATTTAAATCACCTATGCACCTCTTCAGAACTCAGACACGATGGTTCCCAGCATCCCAACAGTACCATGCTGTTTCATGACTCATTTTTGTCAAATACAGCAGCCAGTGCGTCGGGTGAGACCATGCTCCAGGGGTCTAAAACGTGGAGAGTGGCCAATGTACACCTTCACAGCAAAGTTCTGCATAAAACATTAAATAAAATGGCAAAATCCATATTAAGATAGGTGCTCAGGTGCCAGGAAGCTGTTCTGGCCTGGGGACCGAGCTGTATCCTGCCCTGAGGTTTGGAGCCTTGAGGAGTTCACAGCCAGCAAGAGGAAATGGGCACAAATTTGAATATAAGAAGTTCCATCTAAACATGAGGAGGAACTTCTTCCCTTTGAGGGTGGCAGAGCCCTGGAAGAGGCTGCCCAGGGAGATGGTGGAGTCTCCTTCTCTGGAGACATTCAAACCCACCTGGCCACGTTCCTGTAGGACCTGCTCTGGCAGGGGGTTGGAGGAGATGATCTCCAGAGGTCCCTTCCAACCCCATGCTTCCCTCCTTGCTCAGCCTTTGCCTTATCCCTTCCCTCTCCAACAGCCTCTCACACCTCACCCTTCAACTTTCTCGTCACCCAAACACAGATGAAGGACCATGTTTTCCCCAGGCCATGATCAGGCCTTGATCCTGAGTATTTTGCTGCAGCTTAAATAATAAAGGTCAATATGCAAATAGCCTCTCTAAATGAGCTGCTCTGCCACTGCTGGCAGCAGCAGAGAG
Source organism: Scolopax mira (assembly GCA_004320125.1). Taxonomy (NCBI): domain Eukaryota; kingdom Metazoa; phylum Chordata; class Aves; order Charadriiformes; family Scolopacidae; genus Scolopax; species Scolopax mira. The sequence continues at coordinate 119,322 of BJBW01001861.1, forward strand.
TTGAGATGAAAGGCCCCGAGCAGAGATACATCAAGTCTTGTCAAAATCCCCAAATATTTTGAGGTGCTCTGTTGTCAGAGCTGTTTGAAAATGATAACTTTTTCCAGATCTTCATCTTTTTGCCTTCAAAACCACAAAGAAAGAGTGGTGAAATTCTCTGCCTTGTGCATATCCTAAGGGTGACCAAACGGCTTCTCTAACCCCCACACATTTACGCTGTGTAAAACAAGGTCTGACTGTGGCTGGGTTTTGCCCCTTTTCCCTTAGCAGGCAGGTTATGAAATGCCCTTTTACCTTCCCTGGTCACACTGTGCCCAGCCCAAATCTGGAAGAACCGAGAGTAGAATCTGGCCCGTTTTTCAGGTCTGGAGGAGGGAGCATCCCCCATCCCAGCCCAGGGATCCGCAGTCCTGACTCCTGGAGGGTTGTTACAGAGGCTGCCGAGCCTCTGGCCAACATCGGATATTATTCACTTGACTGAGTTTGTGAAAACGGAGCCTTATTTGCTCGCAAAATTAATGAGAAAAGAGTCTCCAATGAGACAATAATTTATGGCTCCCGCAGCAGCCAGCGTGGACAGTGAAACCCCCTTCCCTCACAGCGAAGGCAAATATTGGGGGGAAAAAAAGGCACGGATTTATTTTCAGAAACATTTTCTGTTATTTCAAAATCAGGTTCCTAGCTGGGTATTTTATTGTATGAAACCCTTCCAAATTTGATGAAGGTGAAAGTAAATGGGCCTTTGTCCCCCTCACCGTACCCCGGCATTTAATGACAGCGGAATAAAATTCTGCTCCGTGGCTGGGTGCCAGAGATCAGACGATAGACACAGCTCACAACCTATGTTAAACACACTGCAAACGGGGAGATGTTCCAATACGTTTAGAAACGTATACATTCGGTGTTATCTGCCGCAGAGCTGTGAGCGCTGCGAACACAAACCCTTCTCCTTGACACTGGGCTCTCCCATCGGGCCATAAACACCAACTCCTTGCCTTTCAAACGCAGGAAACCACAAACAGAAAAGCCAGAAATGCACCAGACAATAAAAATACGAATAATGGCCACCAAACTCAGTTCTTCTCCCCCCCCTCTTTTTTTTTTTTTTTTTAACAGATAGGTTTTAGACTCTATAATAATCATGCAGCTAAGATACAAGGTCTCTTGTTGGCAATAACCTACATGACATGACTTAGAAGGCAGGTGTTACTGTAATTAGCTATTGTTTGACTATCAAAAGTCAGAGCTGATTAAAGCCACTAAGTACAAGTGCACTATTTTATTTCAAAGAATATTATGAACTGCATGCTGGGACTCTTTCACTGCGGACCTACCTTCCGGAGTCTGCTAAGAGCCCATGCCAGCAGTAATCAAAACTAAAATCTGCATAAACCTTCAGGGTTTTAATTCAAGCAGAGCCCTTTCATTAGAAATATGTTACTTTATGAAATCTGGTCGCCAGCAAGGGGAGAAAAATGTGACTTCTTAAGAAAAGTGAATGGCATCTCTTTAGTGATTAACCCAAGATTAATGGAGGCTCCTACTGCTAGGCCTAAGTCCATTTTATTGCTAATTCATTTAGGTACTATTTCAGATGTACTTGATGAAAGTCACCTGCTAAGAAGTCATGTTTTGGCAAGCAAGGATAGCCATTATGGTCAAATCCCAAATAGAATTTTTATTAAAGAAGCTTTGAAAAGTGTCTTGTATTAGTCTTTCAGAGACATACTATTTAATGTACTCAATTAGTTAAAAATTTGGGGCCCAAGTCACTAATCAAACATTCATAAAGCTTTTTATGTTTTTGTCTACATGAATCTTTAATGTTCCAGGTAGGATGAACACGGCACTGAACAGGGACATTTATACACAGACAAAAGCAGCAATACTAAGACTTACCAAGAAGTGGGTGGGATTTGGGATAAGTGCACGGCTGGATGCAGGAAATGTTGGCTCGGGAGAGCATCTCTTTGTTCCCCGTGACACCGCGAGGAGCGGGGACTTATGCAAATCACCCCTTCTTAAACTGTACCTAATCATTCTCCTCGGGCTGGTGTGAACGTTTATAACCTGAGGTTTGATCCCCTAACACAAACCGTTTCAGTTTTAGACTTTGCTGCAGTTTGGTTTTTTTAGAAATTAAAAGTGTAGGAGATTTAATGATTAGAGAGCCCGGGGAACTGCTGAGTAACCTACACCATGGACGGGAGAGATTCCACATAGACGGAGTCCCATCCAGAGCTCAGAGCTCGGCTGCAGTTTGGGCAAGCTCCACCTCGACTCCTGGACAATTCTAGGGGCTGTCATCACGTACTTATTATGTCTTTATTCTCCTCCCGAGACAGTGCCCACTGGTCACTGCAAAACATCACGATGCTCCATCTGCCAGACCTTGACTCTGGTTGTGGGAGCTTGTCCTCCCTGTACTCCAGAGATGTGAATGTCCTGACAGCCAGCAGGGACACACACTCCACGGGGACAAAGAGTCGATTCTAGAGGTGGTTCTGGGGACCACAGACAGCTCGGTCTTTATGTGTAATTGTGCCCTTCTTTTGAAAAAAAATGGACCTAAGTCCAAAGGGGGAAAAAATAACCCCAGGTGAGAAGCTCCTCACCACCAGCCACCTCCAGTGACAGGGTGTTTCCTAAAAACTATAGATAATGAACTGTTGATAACCATTACTGATGACCATCACGTACCTAAGCTCTTCCCACCATTCTGGGTCCAAGTTACTTGCTCAAGTTTAAAGACAGAGGCCTCAGAAATCCCCTTCAACAGCCTGCATGGCCCCACTTTGTAATTGTGAAAAACAAGACCATTTTACCGACAGAAGGTGGCAAATCAAGCCCGCAATGGAGATCATCCAGTTCAACCCCCCCGCCAGAGCGGGTCTACCCAGAGCAGGTCCCACAGGAACGTGTCCAGGTGGGTTTGAATATCTCCTGAGAAGGAGACTCCACCACCTCCCTGGGCAGCCTCTGCCAGGGCTCTAATACTCTCACAGTAAAGAAGTTCCTCCTCATGTTGAGATGGAATTTCTTATACTCAAGTTTGTGCCCATTTCCTCTTGTCCTGTCCCTGGGCACCACTGAGAAAAGACCAGCCCCGTCCTCCTGACACCTTCCCTTTAAGTATTTGTAAGCACTGATCAGATCCCCCCTCAGTCTTCTCTTCTCCAGTCTAAAAAGACCCAAGTCCCTCCACCTCCCCTCACAGTAGAGATGCTCCAGGCCCTTAATCATCTTTGTAGCCATAATCCCACTTTGCTTTTTCTCCAAGAAGTTTGCAAAGCCCTGTGGAAGCAGGAAAACACTGCTCTCTCTCCTTGAGCCACCCGGAGCTGCAGGAGGAAAGGGGGTTCATTGCTCTTTGGTCTTTCCGAGGGGTCGGCTTTGACCATTGAGGGATCCCAGGAATCACTAAGCTAAGGATCATCTCCTGCTTTGTTCATTACACTCAGGGCTTCTTTCAGGGGATGCTAATTAGCAAATTATCTTTCACAGCAGAGTCCCCTCTCCCCTGTGCCCAGAAAAGCACCACAGAGGGCCTGCTCTGGTAATCCTGGTGGAGATACGGGTCAACCAGACCCACCACCTTTAGTGAGAATGTGGGACCACGCTCAGTTTGGGACCTTTGGAAAAGGTGGCTTCACGCTACTTCCAACAGTGATGATTTAGCAGAACCCAGTAATGGACTAATTTTATCTGGGGCAGAGAAGCAATCTCAAACATCCCTTCAGGACAAGGTTATAATTCCCACGAAGATCTCCCAAAGTCCCTGTCCCAGCAGGCTGCTGCTTCACAGCACTTTCCTGTGGGGCTCAGTAACAATATGCTAACTTTTACCCTCACCATCTTCCACGCTTCCCTAAGTGCTCACTACAGCCAAGAATTCCATAATCCCCTGCATTGCACTGACCAGCTAAAAGATATTTGGGTGCACAAAAACCGGGTGAAATCCGTGAAATTCCCCCAACTCTGTCTGTGAGCAGAGTCTCTCCTCCTCCATGCCCCATGGAAAGTCTGCTCTATCTTCTTCAGAAATTTGTGGAAGTTTTAATTAAAAAAAAGATGTTTCACATGAAGATAAGGGAGAGGAAAAATATACATGTCTGTGATACTACAAAGCTGAAGATCTCTTAAAGCATAGAAAGTTTGAGGTGAAATAACATTTCCTCTGTCTCCTGGAAATACAGAGCATTTCTAAACCTAACAATCTGGTTCTTAAACGTTTTTGTTTTTTGGCAACAAAGCCAGAGAACTGTGGAAGATGCCACGACACCACATTTAACTACTCACTGTGACACCCCCAGCCCCTCTCCTGCTGTCCCCCCCGACACCCCGGGGGGTAGGGAGGGGAGCAGGGAGATCCCCAAAACTCCTCCAGCAATAGTCACAATTATTAGCAATGGCAAGACATTCCGTGGCAGAATTCCTCTCCGTGGAGAACATACAAAAATCAGCCTGGACTTTTAAAACACTTTCTGGAAGGGAAAGTCGTCGGAAAAGAGGCGCCTGCGTGTGATAACGAAGTTACCCTAATCTGTCCCCCCTTGTGTGCCGGGGCACTCACACATGCAAATCTTGTCTCCTTCAACTGTGTTTGTTCACCTCCATAGTCCTTCGGTGATTCAAATCTGTGTCTTACTATCCTATAATACCCTTGTCTAACAGTTCTTTTTAAATGCATGTGTTAATTATCTTGCCACTGCTGTAATTTCTCCCTGTAGTCCATTAATTAAGAGGTCACAATCTAAGAGCATGTTTACCCAATAAGCTTTCTTTTTTAATTATCCTAATTGCTTGGATACTGACAAAGACTCTATCCCTCCCCTTTCTCTGAGTGGATTAGAAAACGACATTTCAAAGCCCCACACAATGATGGGTTTGTAAAACACACACACATATATATTTATATGTTTTTATAACTCTACATGTTCAAACATCAAAGGTCAACAAGACACAAGATTTGTCTAGCTATATAAAATGGAGATGCAAATTGCTCTTCATTAGGTTATCTATTAGTCTAGAATCTTATATTGGTCAGGGAAAACATAAGAAAAACTTTTAAACCTTCAGCATTAGGAACAAGACCAGCTGGATGCATCCAACCTGTTCTGGAGCCCATCAGCCTCCTACAGAAGAGCCTCCCTCCCTGCACCCACACAGGCACCTTTGGATAAAAGGAAGCAACAAAAAAATAATAAAGAAAAACCACGCTATAAGGTTTTACTGCAGCAAAGATCAATTATTATCCCTCCATCTCCAAACTCTTGCCTTCCCATAGGTCACATCTTGGCAAGCTGCTCCAAATGCTTTTTTACTGACTGAGCAAAACTCAACAGACAAAATCTCTACCACCTAAAAATTTTAAACCCCTCCTTTTGTCAAGCTGTTAAAAGGGAAAAGAAGCTCTTTGAATTCCAGTTAGGATTTTAACACAACAATTAGTAGAGGTTATGTCCAGAAACATTACTACTTTGTCAGAATGTGAAACAACATTTGATATGTCAACTAAAGTAAATTTTTTTGTTTCAATAAAGCAAATGTCTCATTCAGACCAGTCATCTCAGGAACTATATAACAGAAGTATAATTACTTAGGAATTGCTTAGGTAAGCGTGATTGATGCATGGTAAATAGATGTTTCCAGCACTTATTGTTTCTTCCTGATGGATTAGGAAGAGTTGTTTAACAGTTCATTTGACCAGTCTCTCCTGGTGTTTCTTGAGTCTGGCTGTGCCAGTCAGCACCAGCAGTTCCTGGTAGTTTAAGTCTCTTTAATAAAGATTAAGATGTCAGAGGTCCTGCATTGCACAAAATCCCAATTTTATTAACTTCTCATTATCAGCTGAAATATGAAGTGCATTTCTTTTCATCTAAAGTAAGGCACTTTCTCAAGGGAAAGAACAGATATATAATATATATTTATGATGATTAAGGGTGGTTTTGTTCCGGCCTCAACTGATGCTGGTGAACATGTTCTCACACAACGGGTACCACATTCGCTGATATTTCTGCCCTGGAGAGTGTTTGTGCATTTAATGACCATGGACCATCACTACACATCGTGAAGTTGGCAGTGACGCCCAGAGTGATCAAGCACTTAAACTACAGCACTTAACTCAACAGGGTCTTCATTACAGAATCACAGGATCATGGAATCTTCATGGCTGGAAGGGACCTTTGAGATCATCGAGTCCAACCACAAAAAAACCCAAAAATAAACAAAACCAAACCAAACAAAACAACACCCCCCACACAAACAGACATAACCAAACAATCTCAGGCACTAGAGCATGCCCTGAAGAGCCACATCTACACGTTTCCTAAATCCCTCCAGGGATGGGGAGTCCATCACCTCCTTGGGCAGGCTCTTCCAGGGCCTGACCACCCTCTCAG
>BJBW01001861.1:125762-150044 GCA_004320125.1 Scolopax mira
CCCTCAGCCTCCTCTTCTCCAAACTCAACATGCCCAGCTCCCTCAGCCTCTCCTCGTGTGACTTGTTCTCCAGACCCCCCACCAGCTTGGTGGCTCTCCTCTGGACACGCTCCAGCACTTAGGTAAAGAAGAGCAACACGTAGCGTATGGGACAGAAATGCTGAACCTCAAAAGTTCACTCAAGCAGGACCAGTAAAACATTGGGTATGCTCAGTCAATGCTCCCCTCTTCACACCCCGTGGATGAAGAGGAAGAGGAGGGAGCAACAGCACGATGACTACACCACACTCAGTAAAGTGGTAAAACAGCCCACAGAAGCTCTCAAAGTCCACTCCCTGAGCAGAAAAGCCAGTAAGTTCTAATTCATTGATATGAACTTGGGCAGCAGCTGATAAAGTCAAAGTGCTGAGGGCAGAGCACTGCACGGCACCCCCACACCAACACTCCCCAAAGTCTTCCTTTTAATTCTATGTCTTAAAATCAGACTCTCTCACACCAAACCACTATAGGTCAATGATACAAGAACAGACACTCCTTTTCCCCTGCGATCCTCAGAGCCCCACTTTTAAGGGATTTTTGAAAGGGATTTTGATTTTTATATTTTTTTTTTAAGGGATTTTGATTTATCTATTTTGCATAATTTGAAGAAAGCCTTTGAGTCCGTTCTTGTTTTGAGCCCCCTGTATTGCAAGATGGAGAATCCTGACATGGGGTGTACTTTCCCAGGAGAGAGGATGACTCCGGCTGGAAGTCGCTCCACAGAAAGAGCAAAGAGGTAAAATAATTTCTCCTGGTACAAAGCACGTCCCACACCCAGCTCCACAGCAGCGCCGGGGAGGGTTAAGCTCTATTACTTCTGGTCTCTGACACTGCTAATGGCGCTCTCAGACTAATTGCTTTTCTATACCTATGCGTACTTCTAGGCAACAAATAAGCCCTTTAATCAAACAGCTTTGTCTACTTCTAATTAATTCCATTTCTATGCCCTTTTCAGCGTACAGGAACATACAGAGATAGAGCCGATGGAGAACATTCTGCTGCCAGGATGACTCCTGCTCCCTCAGACCTTCCTCCTGACTCAGACCAGCTCTGCCCGTCGCTTTCTCACCCCTCCAACCTCTTCTGCTCCTCCGGACCCAGAGGTTCCCTGCCAAAGACCAAAGTGGTGGCCACGTGGAATAAGTGACAATTACCTCCAGGAATTTGCTTATAGATTTACATTGGGTTTTTTTGGTTTGCTTGGTTGGTTTTTTTCCATTGTGATGCCACAAACACCAGGGCGGTTGGTTGCACGCCCAGACCCAATGTAAAGCCCACAGCTTGAGGGCCACCAGCTGGGAAGGAAACGCCGATTCCTCTTCCACATTCACTCCTTTGATAAAACAGGAGCCGGAAAAAAAACCCACCCTCACCCCATCAGTATTTAGGAAAGAGAAATACATATGCCATAAGCTGTCTCTTTCAAAGGTATGTATGTACAAAAGGCACGATAAGTGGGTGCTGAATAGTTAGGAGTGGCAATTATCAGTTACACATATCATTATGGTCTCTCAACCCTTCAATAGCGCAGAGTTCCTAATACCATGTTTACTAGATCAGGTAAAAGGGGACTCTTAATACTGTGCAAATACGACTTACCAAAGGACTTTGCTTTCTCACCTATTCTTGGGCTTTTCAAATCAACATTATTAATTGGCTGGCTTATCGGTAAGTGCTGTCTGGCAGTTAAAGGATGTTTCCACCCATTGCAACGATACCTAGAAACTGAGCAATGTCAGCCACAAGGACAAATAACTTCCATGTTGAAACAGAAAAGTCTTTTGACACCTTAAATCTTCTTTGTAAAAGCACAATCCATTTCTGCATTGATCTGCTCTCCTTCATTGCATCTGCTATTATATATCATATATATATATATAACATATACATATGTTATATATGTATATATATGTGTGTATATATATATATATATATAACATATATCAACCTTATTTTGCCTTATTATATGAAATCAAAACTCTGGCTCACAGTTAAAAACACCAGAGTTTTTTTGCCTTTTTTTTTTCTTCTTCTTTCTTTTCTTTTTCTCTGGTTTTCTATTGTTCAGGTGTGTATAAACACATATTTTAGAATCTGGATCAACCAATTTCCATACTGGGAAGCTCACCTAGGTAGGATTTTAGGAGGTAACTTCCAGCCCTTCAGAACAACCCTCCCCTAACCTGCCAGCCCTCCTGAGCACCAAATCCACTTGGAAACGGAGAAGAATGTTTGGCTGATAAGGAATACTGAAAACAAAGACCACAAAACTTAGCAGGTGCCGTTAAAGAAAAGAAAAAAGGCTAAAATAAGAGGAAAAGCACCGACTGCCCCCGTCTCCCATTTTTCCAGCAGAGTCGTGGCAGAGAAGGGAAGGGCAGGGTCTCCCTCCCGCCCTCACCAATTAACACCATAAACATATAAATGCCATAAAACCCCTTAAGTCTGGGGGGGATGTGGGGAAGTCAGCGGGGCTGTCCTTACTCTATCGTGGGGTTGTGTCTGTCTAGTCCAGCCTGGCAGGTATTTGTCCAAACCTCTTAAGAGCCTTCAGCTGCAGATATTTTATCTCCTCCCCAGAGAGACTACTCAGGCACTAAACTATTCTAGTATTTCATTTTTCTTAATATCTAACCCAAATCTTTCTTTCTACAAGGCTGGCTTCTCCTCACTCTGATGGATATGTGATAGAGATGATCGCCCTTTAGGTTAACACAGAATATGAGTTTTACCTTCAGTTGTTTATTTTACAAAATGACATCTGCTTATCTTAAAGAAATCTTCCAGTAGAAGCACAATCAGACCAGATTTATTTATTTAAAGTATTTCTGCTTCTTTTAAAGAGGGTTTCCCTCTGCCACCAGATTGGCTTTGCAGTTGTGACCCATGAATTAAGATGCCAGCCAGGTTTTTTTTTTTTCCCTTTTCTTAAAAAGGAAATGGTTATTCATTTAGATAGATATTTAAAGAAAAATCAAATATTTGATGTGCTGTGTTAGCATGAAAAGTGGGAGCACTGTGTAAGCACAGTAAATGCAGGTGAACTGCTTTACGTTAGAGAAAACAAACTGGGGGAAGGAGGGCTGCTAACAAAGGTAAATCATGTCAATACAGAGAGGGGCACGGTTATTCACAAATGGGAAAGAGTTACCAAACACACGGCTATTATAATCCAGTGTTTGACCTATTTAAGCATCATAGAAAAAGAGTAAAAAAAGCACAAGACTTGCAGAACAAGCAGAGCTACAGGCTGAGTTTTTCCCAACCCAAAGAGAGTCCAGCACATTTTCTGATTGACAATAAATATTAAGCTTACCACACATCTGAAAAATACAGCCTGCCTCTCCAAAGCCTAAAAATTTTAAGGGTTTTCCTCTGGCATAATATCATCATAGAGAAAAGTGATTGTTTCCACTCATTTGAAGAGATCTGGGCATGACCACATCCAGCTAAGGGCAGGTTTGGTGCCCACCTCAAGCTACCAGTGTTGCAATTGGGCAGGTTTTGGTTATCCATCCCTTTTATGCCATAAACACTTGCACATGAGTTTGTTCTTCATAATATTTACGATTTGCCAATGATCAAGTCCTCTTATTGCTTATTATGGCAACCATATCTACCTTTGTGGTTCCGCTTTGTTATGGAACACCCCATTCAGAATCACTAAAGTGGTCCTTGCTCTTTAATTCTACTAAACCTCTGCAAGAAGGGAAACACACTCAAAGCCTTGTCCAGCTCTAAAGCCTTTCTGAACTTTCAGAGAAAAAGAAAAAAAAATCCATTAGCTCCTTTTCTCATTATTTATGTACATAAGCTTCTAACACTTCCAGGCTTTGGCTGGCATTACCAATGGAACAGAGAAAACACAACAAGGAAACCTATTTCTTGGGTATTTCCAGCCCAGTTGAGGAATTAGAAGAAATTAATTTAAAATAAAAAAAAAAAAGCAGCATGTCACGTGCAAGGTTTTCATCAATGCTTTTCAGACCAAAGCGGTTCTGATGAATTTCAGAGATGCATCCAAACCTTCTGAGCGAGTTTCCAAATCAAACAAGACGGCAAACCCTGACGTTCATCAGAGGCTCCTTTGCCAACCTTCCTATCGCATGGCAAAAAGGGCCATTTAAAATCATCTCAGAATAATCTGCTTTCACGGTCACGCTTGTTTTACTAGCCTCTGCCTGGGCAACACTGTTAAGTCACAAGAACACAAACATTCATCTAGTAAATGGCTGCAGCCTTGGTCTAGGTTCAGAAATAACATGGACACGTATCAGGATTAAACAATAAACCGTGTTTTTCTGTCTTAATTACTCTGAGAAAATCATGTTATCTGCAAAATAATCATTAAAATGTCTATTTCTTAATATTACAACTTCTTTTCCAGGACTTAAATAACTTTAAAGAGCAAAATTCATGATAGAGCTGTGTGAATAGTGACCTGGGCACAAAGATGTGACGTGCTTTGCCCACGTTTTGCCATCCCGGCATCAGGATGAGGATGGGTTTTTGCTGGATGCCACCCACTGCAGACATTAGACATCTACCAATACAGCAGCACCTTGGAAAAAGGAGTCCGACCTCCACTCCTCACGTTTCCACACACCAGGGCTGCCCAAGGGGGGTACAGACCCCGGGGGTTGCTCTGCAGGGGCACGGTGCTGCCTGTGGCCAGCCCACCTGGGCAGAGAAACCGGCAGAGCTGGGCTGGGAGGTGGGATAACATCCACGTTGGAAGGTTTTATTGGCAAAAGGACCAGCAAATATAAACTGCCAGAAATAAATATATGTTGGAACTCAGAAGACATGTTCTTGTCATCCAAAAACAAAAAGCCTGAAAGAAATTATCTTACTTAAGGAGGGGCACAGCCTATTTAGGAAAGACTCTACACCCTTACTGCAGTTGTAGGAAATTGGGCAAAATAACCCAACGGGATTGCTCCAGACTTTTCTTCCTAACAGAAAATAAGGTGGAAAAGAAACAAGCACCTGTAGGAAGTATTTGAGCTAACTGAAAAATTATAACTGAAGATGGAAGGATAATGTTCGCATTCACGCTTTTTTCCCCCCATTATCTTATCTTGAGGGCTCTGTGTCTGTCAGAAAGAAGCTACTGCCAAAAGGTAAAAAGGCAAAGGCAACGAGACAGAGAATCATGAACAGCAGAGCATCACTGATAGTCAAAGGGCTGTGAAGTTCTGTGAAGCCCAGGGGGGGCTCAGGGAGGTTCCCAGTGAGCCCAGCGGGTACCCCCAGCCCCACACTGGGCTCCCACACCAGACTATCCTTTCTTACTGGTTATGAATTCCACCATGAGCTGCTGCATTAGAAACTGCAGATCGGCTGGTGGGGAGAACTAAAAATAAAAGACAGATCTGACCTCCAGGTTGCAATCAAATAAATAATGTACAGGTCACCTTGAACAACTTTGAGGCAATTATAAATAGCATCGGTACTTTCCAGACTTTGTACCTCTTCTCACTCTTCCTCTGTTACACCTTCCTACGTGTGGAAGCACACTCAGATATTCTGGCCTGAGCAGCACCGAGGCTGCAGGTCCCTTGAATCTTCCACTGAACCTGCTGAACATAACGTGGGAGGTCAATCCATGCCCTGTTTCACTGGCCCTGTCGAGCTGGAGCTGCCAGCCCAGGGCACAAGAGATTCCTGCCCCAGCCAGTTTTCTTTTCTGGCTTTACTATGATATATATATTTAATTATAGGTCACTGGCATCCAGTTCCCTGCTTTTGGCTTTCCTTGTTTCCCTCTTTAAAGCAGCACCATAGGAGTTAGGAGCCAACTTCAAGCCACTCCACTTCCCCCCCCCCCCTTTTCTTTCCTCCCCAATTATTGTCCAGGCTTTTCTTTTTAGCTGGTGAGCTCTAATAGGCCTCCTACCTGATATATATTCCCTTTAATAGCTGCACGACGTGATTAACCGAATTCTGCACACACCTCAAGCTCACAGATTACATTAATAGAACCATCTGGCTTCTCTAATGTATGTAATGTATACAATAAATCCTGAGTCCAAACTTCACCCTGGAACAGAGACCTGTCCTCCTCGGTGCAATCCATTCCCACGGCCCTGATGTACCCCCCACCTCCCCTGCCCCGTGTAAATAAGGGGTGTACAACTCCTTAAATACACTCCCGTGTAAATAAGGGGTGGTAACACACATGGAGGGGGGGTTTCTCATGGCTCCCCCTGTGGCTGTGGCACTGGGTCCCACGGGTGGTTTGGCAGCAGCCCCCACCCTGGGAAGGTCTCCCGCATCCCAGGAGGAACCACAGGGAGCAGGGGGGTGTGTGGGGGGGTGTGTGTGTGTTACCTTCCCAGTTAACACACAGTTTTGAAATCCCAGAGGCTCCCCATTCCAAAATTTGTGATGTTTTGTCTACTCTGGTGATTTAAGGTTTGTCAGAAAATGTCAGAGAGGCCACGGGGCCAAGGGCTTCCTGATGACTGAGGATTTTCTTTCACATGACCTTCCTGAAGTTGATTTTGGGCTCCAGACAGTGCTGCCTTCAGCTCTGACAGGGGCCGGCTGGCAGCAGATTCATGGGGATCTCTGGGGCATTCTGGCATTTTTAAACTGAGCAGAGGCTGTAATACCTCCTAATCATCCAGAATATTATTTCACTGGTAATCGCCTTACAGGCGGGTACATAAATGCCAGTCTTTCAGTTTGCAGTTCATTTCGTTAGCTGGGGGTGGGGGGGATTATAAAAAAAGAGTATGTGCTCAAAAGCACACAATTAAAAACATCTTGATTCAAATGAATAAACACGTAGGTGGAGTATTTTTAGTTTCCTATATGATAGGACCATGTTTTTTCAACAAGGAACTGTTGAAATTACATACACACCAAGAGTAGGACCGGGAGAAAAGTGTTAGAACTGTTGCTTGTGACCATTTTCACAAACCCAAAGCAAAGGAGCTCACTCACTGTCTGGGTTTATAAAAAAAAAAAAAAAAAATCAAAAAAAGTTTATACATCTTACATTTGCATACATCTTTAGCATAAGCAGTTACTCCACCAGAATGTCCCAAGGAGTCTCCTTTTGCCCTCGCCAGCCTGGTGGCCTCAGGAATCCCAGGTCTGAGGTGACTTCCCAACGGGAGATCAACCCAGATAAATAAGGGGGGCAAATAATTTCCCCAGGTAAATAAGGGGGGGCTGAGGGAGAGCTGAGCTGGCGCTTCTAGGAACACCCAGCCACAGAACAGCGGGTATTTTAAAGCACTTACCCTCAAAAAAATGTATAGAATGAATTACTCGACAGCTAGCTAATGAATGACCATTTCTGCCCTAACGAGATGAGGTTGCACTGATGCCGAAATATGACCCTGACACTTATTATAAATTACTAATGGGGTGGTTTTGGAATTTTTTCCCCCCACTGTTCGGGCCCAGGACTTAAATAAAGCAGCAATTTGGACTTGCCTCTTCCTCCTGGCACTTCCCCAGAGGGATGCAGCAGAGCCCACTCGTGCCGATGAGAGTGATGGGGTTGGTTTGTCCAGGGAGAAGCCTCCTGCCATCTCCCTGCCCAAAACCAAAGCTGGTTTTATTAATAACTGGAGGCCACCACGACGTCTGTGTGTTTATGCCGAGATGCGTTATGAGAAGACAAGGTGACCCCTCAGAACTGTCTGTGCCTGAAGGTAAACGGACACCTTTATCTTAAGAGATATTGTTCAACAGAGATGCGTGTCATTTGGGAGGATGAGGATAAATAGCCCAGCAATACATCTCTGACACTTTCCTCTCAGCTACAGCAATTCACCAAGTCGGGAAAATCAGACAGCAGGGTCTGAATTAGTGCTAAAAGAACAAATCAGCACCATCGCTCTTTGCTTTCCACTGGTGGCTGCAGTGATTTACGGACAGACTCACCTAGAGCAGACAGGAGGAAAAGAACCAACTCAATTTACCAAAAGGGTCATGCCACATCCATATTTTGCCTTAAGTTGCCAAGAGAGAACATGGTAAATTGTCATTAACCCCCCTAATCATCGGAAACTACTGGCGGAGGTTGGCTGTTCCCATCTCGTGGTGGCACGTGTGGCTGCAGTGGACTGGAATGTACTGGAGATACAGTGAGAGCAAACACAACCACTGCTGGTCCTCCTAACTTGGCCTGATTTATAGGTTCAAAATACCCCAGAGGCTTTTTTCGGGATCATTTCTCATCCACACACTCCATACAATCAACCCCAAACATCTCTATCACAGAAATTAAACGCACAACCTTATTCCTGCAAAATAATTTAACCATCACTTTCTTTGCCGACTTTTCTGTGCCAGCCTTACACCTTTTTTTTTTTTTTTTTACTTTACATGCTTCATTTCAGCAAAATCAAGGATGCAAACTTCTTAGAAGTACTTAGTTTCCATGGAAACCTAAGCTGACCGCAACATTATTGTTCTCAAGAGGGAACTGACTTTACTATATGTTCATTCACTGAATTAATGGACTCCTGGTTCTTTTATTAGCAGCTCTCTAACAATGGAAAGAGAGAAATGTTATAAAAAAGACTCTCAGACAACTGTCCACTCTTTTGTCCAGGGCTTATTGGAATGACGCAAGTCTATTCAAGAAAAGATTATAAAAATCAACTCAAAGCTGCCTCTGTTTGTGGCAGCTAAACATACCTTTATTTCATAAAGATACAACCTATAAAGTAAGCAAATTAGAGCTCGCTCTTAAACAGTAACTGGAAGGCAGAGATGGTGTTGAAGCTGGGTTTTAACTCTGATAAGTGGGTATTGTCACCCCTCTCGCAGGGTTGGTGCAGCATCAGTCACCCCCAACTCCCCACACTCTGACACCTTTCACAACAACACCCTCCCCTTTTTTTTAAAGCTAATTTTAAGCACGCAAAAGCAGGTGATACTTTAAAAATAATTCAGTCTGGTTACTAGTGTAAATTCTCAGGAAGTGTGAGGACTGATTTAAAAGCACTAAAAATTGGGAGTTTGATTCTTCAACGCCCAGAACTGAAAGATGAAGAACCGCCACTGCAATTTGGATATTTAAATGTTTGCTAGCGATTTTAGAACACCTCTTGTCAGATGCAGATAATAAATCTAATCGCAATGCATACTGAACGCAGAAGGGCTTTGTGCCAAGTGCTGCAAACCCAGGAACTTTAAGGAGCTGGAGTTGAAATCTCAGAGTTGATCTCAGAATATTCTGACAGAGCGTGCGAGGCCCGAGGGTGTATGGCCCTGCTCGTAATTGCTCCACAAAAGACAGTTAACAGTTCCCTTGCTCTTCTCTAACTACCTTCCTGACTGCTTATTGGAGTCTGATTTCTTACTCCTCTGGGTCATCATTCATCAGCCCCACAGGTCCCACCGGGAGAGAACGGCCAGACCCTGCCATCGCCCTCCTTGCCAGGGGCCATTTCTGACGGCCCGTGATATAGAAAATGTCTTCACAGCGATCCAGTGGGACAAACTATGGTTATAATACCCAAATAATCATTTTGCAAATTATCATAATTATCAATCAATCATCCTGTGTGAACAATGCGGTTCTGAAGTATCAGATGGTTCCTGTGACCTGTAGCACTTTGTATATAATAATAAACCTGAGAGATTTATGGCCCTACCCCGCTTTGTATCTGCAGCGACAAAACATGAGTTGCCTTTTACTTTTGTTTCAGGAATAAAAGCTTTCCGTCTACCTAGGTTCCTTCTTTACTACTTGATGCTTTCCGAGAGGTCAAGATTTCTAATCTCACACCGTTTCTAAAATCACCTTCTTTAAAAAACATAAATCTGTGATTTGGAAGTAGAGAATACATTTCCATGTGGAATAAATGACTTTTAGTTTAGAGTGTCACCAGCGTTATATGTTACCAGCTTCTAGTATTTTGCAATGTAACTATGAAGTCAGCCAAAGCAGGGGGAAAAATTGGTTTTGTCCTCAGTTTTTGTTGTTGTTTTGTACAATCCCAGATTGAATCCAGCCCTTTTGAAGCCGATAGCATCTCCCGCTCCCTGTGTAGTACATTCTTGTTAATGGATAAATTCAAGCCCTCCAGAAAGTCAAAGAATAAATTTAAAGCCTTTTGCCAAATGCCTATCCTATTGGATTTTGATAAGACGGCTATTGAGCTTTAATAATGTCTTCTATCCTTTTTCAGCTGGCCCTTAACATGTCTCTTTATTTGTCCCTAAAGCCTCTTCAGCGATGCCTTTTTATTACAAGTCTCTCAGCTTGCTCTCAGGGGAGACAGGGTCGACAAGAGTGATAGATAGATAACTCTATAGATTATCTCCCACAGATGTTTTCTCTCCAGTAGCCCCTCAGGCTATTCCCTCTAAGTAAACAGAAACTAAATAGAGAGTCTACGGGAGAGAGAAGTCCCCGAGGTCTCTTGTCACCGCAGTCAGAAAAACAGCCCATCCAGAGGAGGTTGGCTGGGAGCTGCACACACACCGAGCTCCTTCAACACCAGCCCCAAACCATCCTCCAAAGTCACTTTTAGAGGAGAGATAAATACACCTGGCATCGCCCCGTGGAAAAAGAAAAACAAAGGAAAAAAAAAACGAAAAAAAAAAGGTGTCTTGTAATAGACACTGGCCCCGCTTCCTGCCGGAGGAAGTCTCAATCCTTCATCTCCCTCTCAAAGTTAAACCAAAATGACAATGAAGATAATGGTAACAAGCTGATTCTACCAATGTCTTGAACGCAGTGGGGAAGCTTAGAAAATTCAGAGCGATAGAGCACGTGAGCTGCTCTCTAAGGAAAATGACCGGGCTGCAGGAAGGTGGCTTGGAAAAACAGATGTTTGGGGAATATGGGACAAAGTGCCCACAGGTATAACACACATCTGTGCCCATCTCTGAATTATACATTCAGTTCACTAAAAAAATGTTCATCTCCTATTTTAGCATTACTTTCATCATCAATTATTTATAAAATCAAACAAACAGAGTGAGGAGCTGATGTGGATTTGTGCAGGTTAAACTAAATACCAGCAAGCAAACCAGATAAAAGGGAAACTTGGTAGGACTCTTAGGCTGTGGCACATCACACTCCCAGCTATGGAAAAATGATCCAGGATCTAGAGCCTTTGCTAGAAATCTTAATTCTTGTGAGATGACCATCACCAAACAAATCAGCTCCCAGCAATACAAACTGAAATAACAGCAACACAAACTGAACAATACTGGATACTGGGAAAATACTTCTTACTTTGCTCCAAGCCAAAAAAGGACATGCTTTATTATACAATAGTGTAATATATTAATATATATTAATAGTGTCTGCTGTGTCTTCAGACTTTTCACTGCCTTTTAGTTTATCAAAAGTTACCTCATCAAGCTTTTTTTTTTCTTTTTTTTTTTTTTTTTTCTGGCAGCTTAACAGCAGAAATAATATTAGGGTCAATTTTTAGAGCAGGGTGCATCCTGTGCATCTCTCCCTACCCCTCACCAATACCACACTTCCCTTCCCTGCTCTATTTTTTGCTTTTATTATTTTTACAGATTTTGTCTGCATTCTATTTATTTTTTTTTCCTCCTTCTAGTCCTTGTTATCACCCAGTTCTGAACCTGTGACACAACAGTCAGTCAAAGGAGACTCTGGAAATGATGGTCCCTCTGTTTGGCTGCAACCTCCCTCTCTCCCAGTTTAAATGAGCCCACCCACTGCCCTTACACTTGTCTCCAGTCACCTTCTCACCACCAACTCATCTCTGAAGGAACAGGAATAAATTGAAGTCAAATCTCAACTACTGTGTCTTCAGGGATATGACAACTGAATGATTTAGAGAGGCTGGAATAGGAAATCTTCTCCCAAGAGGGTTTTTGTACCACTGGAGCAAAAGCTAGAGTACTACTTACAAACAATTTTAAAATACTACAAAAATTGTACAGAATTATTTTTCATTCTTTATTTTGCATTTTCTTCTGACTGAAAAAAGCTGTCTAGCAGTAGTCTTTTCACAAGCCATAAAGTTTAGACTTGAACTCTTTACCTTACTGCTTTGACCTCCTTTACCCCAGCTGTAAAACCCCACTGCCCATCCTTCAATAAATTTATCACCTCATAAACTCCCACTAGTGCTTCTCCACAATGCATTTAAAAGACAGAAGTGGAAGGCGGGTCCTTCCCCCCTTGTCCAATATTGTAATTGTCCAGTTTTATACCTGCCATACAGGAAAATATTTAAGGATGCAGTATTTTTTTCAAAGACCCATGGTTTTTGCAACATTCTGCTTTGAAATAAAAGTAATGAAGTTTAAATACAAACCCACGTATTGCACATTAAAGCTGACAATCTAACATTTCCTTCTACCCTTGTTTTCACAAAGCCTGCTCTCTTCAGGGTAGTGTGGATTCTGTGAGGTCAGGATGTAGAATTTCATTGTGATATTGTAATTAAAGACTGAAAAAGAAATAGCTGAGCAGTCCCGAGCCATGGAGAATTTCCCCCATCCTTGTGATAAGTGCGTTGTGATAATAAGAACCTGCCACCTTGTCACCATGTCCCTTCAGACAAAAGGATCCCACAGAGGCAGAGACAAACCCCAAATGAGTTATGGAGATGAACAAGGTAAAAAGTTCAGCAGAATTGCGATAGGTCCTCTGCAAGGTCATTGGATGGTCAAAGGACGTCCCGTATCGGTAGCCTGGCTTTCTAAAATAAAAGCTTCTTTTGCTTGACGTGGTAAGACTAGAATGGTCCATACCGGACGTGTGTCTAAATATCTTTTCCCAAACTAACTGTGGAGCCTGACCAGTATTATATTTCACTTTGTTTGGCAGAGGGGAACAAGTGTTTCCTTTTAGCTTTCGGAGTTGAGAAACGGCACTGACGCTCGTTTAAATGGATGAATAAAAATGGCAGTTGTTGCAAGTTCCAATTCAAAATATGTTCCACTTTGAAAAACTCATATTTTATGAACGGGACTGTGAATACCCATTAGAAGACAATTGCATGTGAAAAGAAGTACAGCCAGCTCATTATTTCAACGTGCTACCTCTAGACATCTAGAGAGGGTACAATCAAATGTGGCTTCTCACACTTCCCTTTAGCAAAGCCGTTAACCAAAAGCTGGCCACGGAAAGAATGTCATTTTAGTGCTACTGAGAATAACCCCAACCCAAATAGCAGACTGGCTACTGAAATAGGTAGTGTTGAGGCTGCCTCACAGCGACTATGAAGACATTTATACAGCTGGGCTGTATTTGGAACACATTTTTTTCTGGTCAGTATTATAGTTTAAGCATCGCCATGTGATGAAAAGCACCAGTAATGCGTCACACGAGTTAAATTTTATCCTTTCATGGATCTCTTCCCTTTTCTCCCAGACTTCACATAAGCCACATTTACATGGTGAAGTGACCTCTAAAAATTTAGCACTTCTAACAAAGGACCAACATTTTCTTTTACTGGAAAAGAGGTAAATGAGGTTTTTGGATTTGGATGGGTAGCTGTTCGTATTGCAGCTGAATCAAGGAACATTTCAAACTGTTATTTTCTTTTTCATAAATACTGGAATCACAAAAAGACAGAAAAATATGCCAACAGAACCACAATGCTTAATCCAAAAAAGCAACACCTAATATTGGAAAACCTCTACGACGCTATTCTGATACACACCTTTGTTCAGAAGTAGAGGAAAAAGTGTCTCAGTGTATTTCAAAGCCAGACAGAAAAACAATTTGCATAAATTGATCCATATCCTACCTTTTTTATATTGCCCTCTTGGGAGGCCACCTCAGGATCAGTCAGTATTTGCTATGAACAAAAAAAAAAAGAAAAAAAAATTAAGTTGGATTGCAACTAAGAATATTATAAAATAATACTTATTATCATTATTATTATTATATTTAAAGGACAACACTCTCAACTGCAACAGAGCGACACAGACATTTTAGAAGTCAGATGGAAGGTTTATACCAGAACTACCATTATATTCTCCTAGAAGTTAAGGTTTCCTGTAGCTTCTATAAATGGTTTTTTAGATTTGGCTGATGAAAACACGCGTTTCTTTCCCGAATGGCAGGTGCTGTAGAGTTTGGGCACTAAGGGTGTGGACCTGTGGGATCTCCAAAAGTGAGTGCCTCTGGAGCGGGTGTCCCAAGCCAGTGGCCAGTGCCCCACCAGGGCTGGGGACAGAGACAGGCCTGATGACAACCGCACTCCGAGCATCCCTGTGTGACGCTGGAGGCATCTTCCACCTCACAAAGACAGATGCTCTGGCCTCCTGTAGCCAGGTGCTGAGCCAGGAACTTCACACCAAGAGCCTCATCCCAAGGGCAGGGACTGATGGTGGGGCAGGGATGCTCTGGTACCCCAGCACTTCCCACAGCCACCCAGGAAGCTCTTTAATTGCTCCTCCAACAGGGGTGTGGTGACACAAGTCATTAAAACACTGTTGTGTTCCACCTCCAATTAGGTCTGGGTCAGCAGGCATTTGGGGAGGTCAAGTACCTAAACCTTCTCTCAGACTGGGCAGCCCCATCAGGACAAACACACTCTACACTGTGTGTTTGAGATGAGTGGGGATCTCAGACACCTGAGATTAAATACATACTCAAGTGCCAGGGTCAAGGTACTCAAGACTTCTGGGCCCAGGCAATGTATTTTGGCTACCAAAGGAGAGCAGGAAAAAAAGCTCCCATTAACAGAAAACACAAGGAAACCCAAGGTAAAATGAGCACGGGCCAAGGCTTCTCTTGATTTTTGACTTGATTCTGACAAAATCAAGGAAGTTGTTTTTCTGCAGCTGAGGATTTGGCACAACGTTCTTGGACCCCCTTTGACCATGCCCAGAGATGGACCGATTTACAAACTTCAGAAATGTTGGTAAATATCTCCAAGCTCAGACACAACAACAACGGCTCCTGTCTTAAATAGGGAGAATCCTACACCGTTCTGTATTTTACAACGTCTCTAGCAGATCAGAGAATCACATGGGGTTGGAAGGGACCTCTGGAGATCATCTCCTCCAACCCCCTGCCAAAGCAGGTCCACCTGGTTGCCAAGGAACATATATATCCTGGAATATATGCATTCTTTGGAATGCCTCCAGAGAAGGAAACTCCACCATCTCCGTGGGCAGCCTCTTCCAGAGCTCTGCCACCCTCACAGGAAAGAAGTTCCTCCTCATGTTTAGGTGGAACTTCTTATATACAAGTTCGTGACCATTTCCTTTTGTCCTGTCCCTGGGCACCACTAAGAAAAGACCAGCCCCATCCTCCTGACACCCTCCCTTTAAGTATTTATAGTTGTTGATCAGATCCCCCCTCAGCCTTCTCTTCTCCAGACTAAGGATACTGAAGTTGCTGGGGAATCACTGCCCGTTCTCGAGCTCAGAGCACTCATGGCTCCCATTGCCTTCACTGGGAACCAGCCACCCTGAAAAGCCTTTTGAGAATGTGGCCATGAAACTTTCAGAGCTGTAATATAAATGCGTCTGTGCTAAACGACTTAAAAGCCTTCATGGAACACCGCTGCTTCCAAACGAAGACACTTAACTATAATTATTATATGCAAAAAAACCCCCCTTAAAATACAATTGGTTAAGTATGTGCATTCAGAGTGCATAATCCACCCATTCAACAGGACCATAAACGTAGAGGGGGAAAAAAAAAATAAAATGAAGTGCAAATTGGGCTGTGGTATAGTCCTGTATAAACAGGCTTAAGAGTCAGGAATTCCTGAGTCTGAATCCGGATGCCAACACAAGCTTCCTTTTGTTGGTTTGGACAGATCTGTGCTCAAGGGGCAAGTTCTGTTTCTCAAACCGTATTTTTATTTTTTTTTCCCCTTCAGTTCACAGCAGATCCCAAATTTCAAAATTCTTAGAGAATAGAATTTCTGTTAAAAGTATTTCATACGTATTCAAAAATGGTACTTCTACAGAAAAGGATCAGTGGCTGCTTGTTTAACCATTCATTCAGAATATTTTAAAATGGCTGGGTTTTGACAAGGTTTTTTCATTTTCCTTTTATTACAGAACTTAGGGGGAAAGAGATATCAGTTTGTGAAGGATTTTAGTTTAGATGGAATCATCTTCACACTCAAACTATCACAACATTTATGTGTGGGAAAAGGTATTTTAGCAGTCATGGGAAATCAGGAGCTCTTTTTAGATGATATTTTTTATCTTTCCTTTACACTGGACTTTTAAAAAGAAAGATTAATATCTCCAAAACACAACATTGTGGGCCCAAGTTCTGCCACAGACTTTTATGGCCTGTAACCAGAATGTGTCTAAATTTCCCCTTGGTCCACGTGAGTAGAACAGGCTGAGAGATGGCCTTGAGCTGGTTGGGCCCCAGGAGGGATGTGGTGGGTCCCGTGTGTGTGCAGGGACAGGGATGGAACCCAGCCCCTCCGGCTGCCAAAGCAGTGCCCAGGCTCCAACAGAGCCTGCTGAAACCTTCAAAATTTCAAAGTCCTTCTTCTTCATTCCCATCCTGGAATGAAAAGTGTCTGAGGACGCCGAGGAGCAAGGACCAGGCTGGGAGATGGCTCCCTGCAACCACGGGAGAAGTTGCTGACAGCAGCTCTGTGCTGTAAATAGTACCTCCTAATTAAAGGAGAAAGGGGGAAAGTGAGTACCAGATGCGATGTTTATTAATAAGAATAACAAAAGATACTTTGAAAGTCTCCTCATTGGGTAATTTTAGCTCAGGCTGGACTTCATCTGATGCGAATGCCATAAGACTAAATATAGTACTTGACGTCTACAGTGGGCTGCACTTTTGCAGTTAACACAGATGTTCTTAAATGTACTCAAAATTTACACCATATGCTGCTTCTATCAACTGATATGTTGATTTTAGCCCAAAGAAAGACAACGTGTCGGCAGCAGCCGCGTCAGAAGAGGTTGTGTCTGAGGAAGGTGGTTGGAGGTGGACCTCCTCCGACTGGGGAGAAGTTTTGCTGCATTTCATGTCCCGGACCCAGTGAACTGGTGGCAACAGAACCACTCAGTCACATCAGCTCGGGATGTGCTATAATTTTTGCAAAGCCCCCTGAATGTATACTAAACATGTCAAGTAACACCATGTGATTCTTCTTGAAAAACAGTTTACAAGCTGGCATTCTCCAGCTGCAGTTAACCCTAATTTGATTACATTACTGAGACAGATCACAATGAGCTTATGTAAATAGTAACATTATCCATTCATTCCGTGGGCTCAGATAAACCGTCATTTAAAAAAAAAATAAAAAAAACAACC
Source organism: Scolopax mira (assembly GCA_004320125.1). Classification (NCBI taxonomy): domain Eukaryota; kingdom Metazoa; phylum Chordata; class Aves; order Charadriiformes; family Scolopacidae; genus Scolopax; species Scolopax mira. The sequence continues at coordinate 143,023 of BJBW01001861.1, forward strand.
CAAAACTCAAATAGCATGGCTTGATGCATTCAGCAAAGGAGAGATGGAGGGGCCTTGGAGCAACCTGGTCTGGTGTCTCTGCCCAGGGCAGGGGTGGGAATGAGATGATCTTTAAGGTCCCTTCCAACCCAAACCATACTATAATTCTGTGATTCCAATAGGAAAGCCCTGTTATTAAGCTACAAATCTTGTTCTTCATAATTTCCATTAATTACTCCTTTTAAAGTTTTACCCTGCGAAGCACTGGGAGTGCTGGCCCCGACCCAGGCAGGTATTTAAGCGAGTGGTATCAGTGAAATAAATAGAAACAGAATTGCTCCAGACGTTAAGTGCTTTTCTGGAGAGAGGCCAGGAGCACACAGCACCTTGAGGGGTACAGCCCTCCAGCACAGGGGGTCACAACTCCCCCGGGACCTGCCCACCCCCAAAACGCCCCACTCCCTGGTCTTCGTCGGAGAAATGAGGGTGTCAAAACACCCTCTTGTCGTGGCTCCCGCAGGGGTGAGAGGTGGGAACTGGGGTCGGGGGGTTGGTATGAAAAAATGAATCTCTGCACCTGGCTGCTGGCTCCCGAGGCTGTGGTGCATCCAGGGACACCGCACAACTTCATGCCTGTCTCTGTCTGGCCTTAGCACGTATCACAACAACATTCTCACTCCCTGCTGCCCAAGGACAATTTCACCAAAACAAAACAAAACAAAAAAAAGCACGCGAAGTATTTTTCATCGTTACTATTCGCCTGAGATGTGCAAAGCCTTTCCTCATTCTGAGCTGCATAGGGAAAAGTGTGGCCAGTAGGTGGAGGGAGGTCATTCTCCCCCTCGACACTGGTGAGGACACAACTGGAATCCTGCGTCCAGTCCTGGGCTCTCCAGTTCAAGAGAGACAGGGAACTGCTGGAGAGAGTTCAGCAAAGGGTAACAAAGATGATGGAGGGATTGGAGCATCTCCCTGATGAGGAAAGGCTGAGAGAGCTGGGACTCTTCAGTCTGGAGAAGAGAAGGCTGAGGGGAGACCTTATTCGTGCTGACAATGATCTAAAGGGTGGGTTGAAGGAGGATGGAGACGGACTCTTTCCAGTGGTTCCCAGTGACAAGACAAGTTGGAACATGGGAAGTTCCACTCAAATCTAAGGAAGACCTTCTTTGGGGTGAGGGTGCCAGAGCCCTGGCAGAGGCTGCCCAGGGAGGGTGTGGAGTCCCCTTCTCTGGAGACCTTCAAGCCCCCCCTGGATGCTCCTGAGTGATGTGCTCTGGGCAGCCCTGCCTTGGCAGGGGAGTTGGACTGGATGGACTCTAGAAGGTCCCTTCCAACTCCACCAATTCTGTGATTCCATCGACAGCTCGGGAGAAGGCAAACGCCTAAGCACGAAAGGTTTTGTTTGTTTAATAACAATTTGCTAATTTTGAAGCGAAACCAAAAAAGCTGATTTGTGCAAAATACAACACCTGTCACAGCAGCTGCTGCTTCTCTAGTTCTTCCACGGAGTTTGGCATTATATGGAAAAGTCTCCTACAGCTTATACCCAGGTTATCGAAAACTCACAGCTCCTTCACAGCGGCTCCTTCCATCGCAAACTTCAGACACACCAGTAACCAAATGCAAACATCACCCTGGATAATGTCAAACTGGCACACAGAACCAGTAGAAAATCTGTTGAACTCATTTTACACAAACATAAAAAAAATCAAACAGTAAATTTTGTAAACTCTGAACTCCCTATGGAAGAAAAATATCTATTTGAAAAGCCTATAAATGGGGGTTCGAAGATGGAGTTGCCTGAAGTTCCATGGTAAATCAGTGGCAAAACTCTCAACCTTTTGCCCTCGCTAACAGTCTATGGAGCCTCCCGATTGGATAAACTGGAATAATTAATAAACTGATTTATTGTCACCAAAGATACCAAGCACAAATGGAACCACCAGTTCCCTTCTCTGCATGAATCTCCTGTGGACGTGCCTCATGAGTCACAACAGCTTGTGCAAAAATCATCAGGGTGTTAATGCAGGTCCCGATGTCACCCGAGCACTGCCAGGGAATGAGCTGGCATTTTATTTAATTTTAATCCAGATGCTTTATGTGCAAACTTTTCCACTTGATTCCAGATATCTGCTTTTACCTTCCAGGAAGAGATGCTCTTCATCTGAGCTTCCTAAAGTTCCTTAAACATCGTAATGACTAATGCCTGGTTTGGGTACTTGTTGCTTTTGTCTTAATAAATATAACATCCCTCAGCCAGGAACGCCTTGCCCAGGAATGCCCTTAAAACACGAGCATCCCAAGAACCCCCAAGATGGAGCTATGGAAAAGGCCAGGAATTATGGTCATAAGGCCAGTGCTGATGTGGGCCAATGGAGACGATTAAAAAGCGCTATAACACTATTTGGGGATACAAGATTAACTCTGTGGGTACAGAGTTAGCACCTCAAAGAGACGTGGGTTCAGGATCAGGATCAGTCCTTTAAATCACATCAGCTAAAAACCTACCCTGGCCAAGTCACAGAGACGATGCTCTTTCACAGTAGAGCCAGGAGGAGAAGGAACCCACAGAAAACTATTTCAGCACTTCAGAATATTTTTCTGTTAGCTGCATTTTTAAAATACAGGGATTTTATAGCACTTTCTGGCCAACAGTTTACTGAAATTTTACATTTTCTGTAGTAAGTAAATTTGTGAAGCCCTATTAACTTGAGGAAATTTTCAATATACTGCCTTGGGAATTTGAAATGAATGTGCCTGGAACTAAGAGGAAAGGGAGGAAAGCTCTTGTCTGAGAGGAAGAATTTCCTTTCCTGGCCGGTGAGTGAAGGAGGATGAACAGCACGACTCTGACTGGCAAGAAACAAGCCAAGAGCTGAAAAGAGTATAAAGAATAAACCAACCATTCACTGCTAAGGGCAACCCCAGCACAATTGGGAACACTGTAGAGCAGCCAAACTGTGGTTTGTGGACCAGCAGCAGTCTGCAGAGCCGTGGTATGCGCTCCACACACCATTTTATAACCATCTATTTTGCAGTTGAAAGTCTGAGCAGAAAGGTGGTGCAGTGCTGCAGGGAACGTGTTCAAAAATAGGAGGGATCTGTGGCCCAGAATTTCTGGTAGTGAGGGGACACCTCGGCACTTGCTTGTGCCTTGAGTCCTGTGTGGCTTTTCCGAGGAATTGCTCCCGTTTGGCAACTTGTGGGAGAACAAAATGCAGTTCATGTGGGTGAATCGTTACAGGTTATTCCAAAGGGCATCCAAGAGAAAGGAACATCCCAAGTCATCTTTTAGAAGCAGCAGCACCACCACCTCACACAAAACAAACTTCTGTGCATCCAGAGGGGGGCAGGAAAACCTTGGGGTAACGGTGAGACGAAGGAACATCCAACATGAAGAATGTGTTTAAGAACAAAGCTTGCGAGGATGAAAATAAACACAATTTACATACTCGGTATCGCGACTTCTGTATCACTTCTTAAAGACAAAGCTCCTCCGTGACATTGGGATCAAGTTCGACTGCAAACACCAGGAAGTTAAACAGAATCTAATGGAGAGCATTTGTAATAACTTCAATAAGCTGAGGACTTGAGACTTTCAGCCAAGACAAATAGGAGAGGGGACTGATTAGTAAATGTCACCGTTTCTCTTGCCAAGCACTCAGGGACTGGTGATAGGAGAGTATTAAATATAATCTCACAGTCTTTAGGGGCTCTTTGATTTTATATTGCATTCTTATCGGGTTCTTAAGGTCCAGCGTTAATGAGCATGAGAAAGGCACTCGAGGGTCTGGCAGTTGTGCTAACAGAGAACGTATTTCACTCGTGACACGAGTTCCCTGCATCCGAGTCAGAGACGGGTTTCCCTTTCGTAGGGCACCACATCCAGCCTCCCCCTCTCCTTCTCCTCCATTCCAGCCACCCAACGTCACCTCCAGAACCACCTATCTACTACGACTACTTGAAGAAAATAGGTTTTACCATCTACAGAAAACGAGATCTTCAAGGCCCTCACAGTGTGTGCACACCCTCTGCACACCCGCTTGCAACACACAGTGATTCCTGAAGAAAAAGAGTAAATCCCAATTAATAACGTAAGCCTGGAAGCCTTTTATCTGGTAATTGCTCACTTCTTGAAACACCCCACAGAAAAGAAATATGTCACAGTCCATGTGAGGAAAAAAAAAAAATTTAAATTAATTATGATTTTCTTTTAAAAATACCCTTACAAATATTATCTTGAACTTCCTTTTTCCTGGAGGGAAATTCCATTATAAAACTGAATTCTGAGAAGCTGAAAGGGACACTTCTCCCTCTGTCTAGTGCTCAGCAGTGTCTATAGTCACAGGATTAAAACAGAAGGTCTAAGTATTGAATTGTATTTGTATTTACTCAGTTTGTTCATCTTCAAACCCAGTAACATGCCCAGCAGATTATTATGCTTAATTAAATAAAGGGTCCTCTGACAACATCTGAACTGCAAACCAGTTACATCTTCCCTCTAACCAGCGGAACCAGCAGTGGACTGGAAGCTTGGGGCCATCAACTCTAAATTCTCTCCGCCACAGAAATACCCAACACAATCACTTAATGTATCTAGAGCTATTTATTACCTGAGCAAAAAATCATCTCGCAGAGTGAAGTGTAATGTTTTGGTTAACAGATAAAGCTCTGCTGTTTGCAGCGATGTCAATGGATTGGATGGTTTGCTTCAGCCATATACGATCCATCTATCTTTTGTTCTCGACCCTTTTTAGTTATAAAAATGACCTTGATATTGACAGAATAATATAAATGAACTTCCTCTGTACTTCATATATTGATAACCTGTTTGTTAAGATGATCAGTAATAATCATAAGTAAATAAAGAGAGATCATACATCTTCTGGTAATGGCAGTGCTGACACGCTCCGGAGCTGACGGATGGAGACCTCTGGGCTCGGGCTGAAGAGCTCGTACTTCATATGAAATTGCAGCCTTTGTACCCGGGACACGTGCTGACAGATAGATCTATAGAAGGCAATGCACTCAAATCCTGGTATCTAATCCTACCTGCGATGACCAGGGCATCTTAGGAAATACCCTCTGAGGGAATCACAGAATTGTCTGGGTTGGAAGGGACCTGTAAGGTCATCGAGTCCAACCATCAACCCAACTCTGATAAAAACCATCACTAAAACATGTCTCTAAGCACTATATCAACCCGGCTTTTGAATACCTCCAGGGACAGAGCCTCAACCACTTCCCTGGGCAGCCCATTCCAACGTGCAATAACCCTTTCAGTCCCAACTTTATTCCTAATGTCCAGTCTGGACCTGTCCTGGTGCAACTTGAGACCGTTTCCTCTTATCCCATCACCTCTTTCTTGGGACAAGGGACCAACCCCCCCTGACTTCGACAACCGTAGCTTCTAGTCCCTGGAATAATGCATTATTCCAACACCAGTCCTTGGTGCCTCCCTCTGGGTGAGGTCCACGGACAGATAACCCACTGATGTTCCTCAGCCTCGCTACCACCAGGTTGTACTCCCAGGTACAGGATTTAAGAAAGAACAGAGAAAAACAACCTCATTTCATTCTCTTCCTCACAGCCTAAAAACACACTGATGCAAATTACCAATTGTTTTACCACATTTTAAAAGAGTTTATGAGGAATACATTTTTTCTCACAGCCATGCTTGCCCACCTTGGTTCAAAAGCCAAGGCTTTTCTCTGCCCAAGTAACACACAGCTCTGCTGAGCTCTCTCCAAGTGTTCTGGTTCCCCTCGTGCAAGCATGTCCAATCACCAGTACAAACATAAAAGCCAACTTGCAATTCCCTGCATACGGAATTTGCCAAAACCCCAGCTCAATAAACTGCAGCTACATCTAGAGCTTATCCTCCGTTCCATCAAAATAATGCCCTTCACTGTAACCACAGCAGCACCCCAGCTAAGTAGCTACGCTGTGACATGCAGATTTTTGATCATTAATCACACTTGAAGGAAAATAAAGCCAATATGCAACGTTCCCACCAATTTCAAAAGTCTAAAGTGGGAAATGCACTGTCTCGTTGAGCAGCTTAGTTTTGCTGCTGGCGCTGTGAAAGGAGGGAATGAGAACAGCAGCCTCCTAAGAGCTGGTACCGTCCAGGGGGAGTGAGGGCTGTCTGGGAATGTATCCCTGCCTGGCACCCCGACAGACGGGATGGGATATGTCACTTTGATACCCATCAGCGGGATAACCTTCCCGTCACTTTAACATGACAAGGTCAGAGCTGGGCAGGGAGATGCAGTAAGAAAAATGGCCCATTAAAGCCTGAGACGAACTGGAGGAGAAACATAAGCATGATGTTATGTCTCTCATCTCTGATGATGAGATGTTCAAGTCCTATTTATTTTAACGGAAGGTGCAGATACTCAGGGCTCCTTTGTGGGGCCCCGTCTCCCTGGGACAGATTCTGAAAGGCAAATAAGATATAGATTCACAGAATGGTTAGATTTGGAAGGGACCTTAAAGATCATCAAGTTCCAACCCCCTGCCATGGGCAGGGACACCTCCCACCAGAACAGGTTGCTCCAAGCCCCCTCCAACCTGCCCTTGAACCCCTCCAGGGATGGGGCAGACACAGCTTCTCTGGGCAACTTGGGCCAGGCTCTCACCACCCTCACAGAAAAGAATTTCCTTCTGGTATCTAATCTATGGTGACTAAGATAACAGTGACTAGAGCAGCCCCCACGGGGGCTGCCACGGAGAGCTTGAAGGAAGTTTGCATCATTTAACTCTCATTTGATTTAGTGAAATAACTCTTTGAGAAACTGAAGATATGAGGAGCCTCGCATGGGCTCTAAGCTGACGGAGATTTACGCACCTCGAGGGCTGGGTTCAGATCTGGGCCCCTCACTACAGGAAGGACATTGAGGGGCTGGAGCGTGTCCAGAGGAGAGCCACCAAGCTGGTGAGGGGTCTGGAGAACAAGTCCTATGAGGAGAGGCTGAGGGAACTGGGCATGTTGAGTTTGGAGAAGAGGAGGCGGAGGGGAGACCTCATTGTCCTCTACTCCC
>BJBW01001862.1:0-21223 GCA_004320125.1 Scolopax mira
TGTGTGGGTTTTATGGGTTTGTTGGGGTTTTTTGGGGGTTGTTTTTTTTTGTGGGGTTTTTTTTTAAGGTTTTTGCTTGTTTGTTTGTTTGTATTTGTTTTGTTTTTTAATATGGTTGGACTCAATGATCTCAAAGATCCCTTCCAACCACTAAGATGCTGTGTGATTCTGTGTGTAAAAAAAAATAATAGATAGAGGGCTATCATGGTTTCTCATTAATCAGTTTCAACAGGGGCCCAACTTAGGTACCTGTACGGAAAGGCATGCAGCATGGGGAATAAACAAGAGTTCTTAGAGACACAAGCACACCTGCTGGGTTATGATCTTATTGGCATCACCGAGGTGGGCTGGGATGACTCCTGTGACTCTATGTTGGAATGGAAGGATACAGGCTCATTAGAAAGGACAGACAGGACAGACAAGGAGGGGGTGTCACCCTCTATGTCAAGGAACAGCTGGAGTCCATGGAGCTCCACCTGGGGATGGGTGAGAAGCAGACCAAGTCCTTATGTATCAGGATTACTGGGAGGGCAGGGACAGGTGACATTCCAATGAGGATCTGCTACAACCATCTGATCTGACAAGGAAGACTGAGTAGATGAGGCCCTCTTTGTTCAGATAGGAGCAGCCTTATTTTCATAAGCCCTGATTCTTCATGAGGGACTTCAACCACACCAATATCTGCTGGAGGGACAACACAGCAGGGCATAAGAAATCCTGCTGGAATACATCCATTTCCGTTTTTAATGTTACAAAAAACCATAATCTATGAATAGACCATTAAAACTGTCATAAAATAACAATGCAGCAATTAGTTGTTTACACTGAAATTCACAGCAACACTGTTTAAGAGGGAAAAATCTACATAAAAAAAATCACGAACCAAATTATTTGCATATAAAATGAAATTGTATGCTGTATTTCCAATACTGGAAGCAAGCTAAGGTGCCTCATGGAACATCAATAATTTCTGAGTGTTTCCCCAGTGATAACATACATCAAAACACTCCTTTTAAATGGAAGGCAAGTATTACTACATCACTGACTGCTGGTAGCATGTACAAATGGAAAGATAATTAATATTAAGAATATCATTTTATCCCTGAAGCAGAGAATCACTTTTTAGCTGATACAGCACTTATAAACTAATATTAATTTAAAAGTATGATATATCATCTCACATTTTAAATTTTTCTTTCCATTGATAATTATTATATTGTGCCACATGTTCTATGTTTTTATTTGTGCAGACATTCACACCATAAATAATGTTGTTGCTGTTGTTGTTGATAGGGGTCTGTTCATTTTTATTTTGTGGGTCTTTCAGACCTGCAAATTGAATTTTTACAAAATTCCATGAGGTTGTCCAAAGGGTAGCAATTTCCCTTCATACTGCAAGAAAGCAGATCTCTTCCACATATAATACCAATTTATGCATTGATACAGTAAAATAAAATACTTAAGTAAATTATCATATCTGTTAGAACCAGCTATAGGGTTTGATGATTCATTATTTTTTAGACAAGTTACATGATTCAGCGTAAGACAGCATAAAGACAGACAGCAACATAAAGCAATTGAATACTGAGTTTGTGGGAAGAGAGAAGTAATGGCTGTGATGATAAGAATAGCAGACTTTCCATTGCAAATACCTCAGGTCATTAATTCATAGGGTGGGGAAGTAGAAGACTTAACTTCTTAAAATTGCAACAAATGTTGAGCTACCTATTGACACTCAGATCTTGAGGCTGTCACAGGCTGTCACAGATTGTCACTCTGACAATATCACTACTGTTACTACAGTAACAGTAGTGTTAGAGATTATTAAAAAATGTTAGAGATTATTAAAAAAAAATAGATAGCAAGTAAAACCAGAGAAGAGCATTATGCCTCAGTGAAACTCTGGTGCAGCAATGTTTAGATGCTGCATTCAATTCTGGACTTATGTCAAAAAGGACTGAGCTAGAAAGAGCAACTTTCAAAAGTTGATGATCATCATTTTGATGGTCAAAAGTATAACATGATATGGAGTTACATGCCTAGGGAGTTACTAAATAGATCTGTTCTATCTGGAGAAAAGAGGACTAAGTAGCAAAAGGTTTGCCAGGAGGGACCTACAAAGTCACAAGCCACTGGAGAAATGAAAGTGAAGAGACTTTCCTTAACCTGTTAGATTGCAAGGACCGGCAAAGCAAATGAAACAACTGATGTGCTGCCTGTACCTCATGCCCATCTCCACTCCTCACCCTCCCCAGAAGGATGCTTTTCACACAAAGCACAGTCAAACTTCAGAAATCCTTGCCACAGGGCACTGTGGCTATTAGATGCATTCATGAAGCAACTGGACAACTTGATGGGAGAAGAAAAGGCCACGAGGCTAATCAATAAAAAGACAGACAATCCCAAGCTACAGGTTACCAGAAACTGAGACCTTGTTTTGGAGGAGGTGTCCTCACTGCACTGATGCCCCATGGTGTCTTCCATGTCCTGCAGGCACAGTGAGGTTTCCGCTCCTGACTCCTGGCCTGAGAGGCTTTGGTGTCTGCCTGGAACAACCATTCACATGATTCTATAGAATAAAGACAAACATCTACTGCATACCTCAAGGTGTTGAGGCTGTGTTTACCCAACCACTACAGTAACATTAATGCAGAGCTTGGTTGAATCTAGACAGGAGAGATTATAAAAAATTTAAGGCAATACAGACAAAGTCATAAATCATATGACTGCCCCAGCTGAGGAGTCATGTCAAAGTTCAGACTTCGTTGGGTATTAAATCCTTTACATGACAGACCACCTTTCTTCTGGAGCTTTTTGAAGTTAATAGATACCGTTCTCAATTTCACCACTTTCAACTTAATCTTTTTTCTTGAATTGGCTGTTATTCAGTTTCTGCACTTCATACTGTTCCATCTCAGATTAGCAACTTCTGCCCATATAATTACTTCCAGCATCCTAATGCAATGGGTGGAGTTCATTACTGCAGATACCACAGTAATTCAACCATGACTTCCTACTAGTTCCCAAGAGCACTCCGAGTGTAGAAATATACCTTTTTAAAAGTTTCTTTTAAATGCTTAAAATGTACTTTATGAAAGAAATGGTGCACATGTTGAGAAGACTGTGACAGTGTCACAAGCCGCCAGTAAGGAGACAAAGAAAGAAAGAAAGGAAGGAAGAAAGGGAGGGAGGAAGGCACGGGTAGAAAGAGGGACCTGCTAGGTCAACTGAAAACCAAGCAAAACTCCAGAACATTTTAAGAAATACATAAACTGAATTTGAGATCTCCTGTTAAAAGGTTTTATATTAACAAGTGGGTTGGAAACCACCAAGTTTTGGACCCCTACCTAAACAAAGCCCATAGCTCTTGTTTCCTCAATATATGATGGGTTGAAAACTATGATTTCTCAAAAACCTGAAGGACTTATTCCCTTAATAGCACAGATTTAACCTACAAGAATAAAAATAACTAAAAGGACCCTAACTCTTAAAAAAATAATTTCCTCTTCAAAAGAGAATTTCCTCTTATTCGTAACTTATTAAGTAGCAAGAAAGTGTTCAAACTTTGGAAAAATCAGAAAAGATCCATTTCCCCACTTTTCAAAAACAGTCCCAATATTATAGACTTAAGTATGTTGAAGTCACCAGTCCCATTTAGCCCATTTTGGTTAAATTCCTAATCAAAATCAAGGCATCTAGTTTTTCTTTCTTTCTCAAAGTAAGTAGTTTTGGCATCTGTCAATGGCAGATGCTGCAGCCATCCTTCAGCCCTAGATAAGCTGTGTTAGGTATAAGGATTGAATATATAGCCTATTCAAAAGCAATGTGTTCAAAACACTCTTCCAAACCATTGGCTGCTGATGAAATATCAGCTCTTCTACATTAAGTTTTATTATATTCTGGTGTTGCTTCATCTCTTCACAATGTAATTCTCTGCTGAGAGATCAAGGATGCTGCCAATCCCTTGTCCTTTAATCAAATCTGAATGCTTAGATGTTTTCTCTGGCTTCTACTTGTTAGTTTGGCCTTGCACATAGTCTTATTTAACTCTCTGTAGTTTCTGCAAAGTCTGACAGGATGTCTTGGCGTGATTATGGCTTCTATATGTGCTGAAGTTATTATTGCAGCATTATAAAATGTGTTGTCAACTGGGAATTAGCAAACCAGCTAAGATAAAATAACTGTAATACTGCATCTTCATTAAAACTGGATTTAAACTGTGATTACCAAAAAAGAGGAGGTATGGGCTTGCTGCTAATGCCACAGCTATATCCTAAAGGCTTCAATTCCTGGTAGTCTCAAAGATTTCTTGCTTGATCTAGAGCTGTGCCTCTAAGAGTTGTGAGACTGCAAGCACTTGCTGATAAAGCTTCTAGCTACATTTGAAAAGATTTCTCAGAAGTTCCTTGTGTATCACAGGATATTGTGACTATCAATATTATGCAAGCATGAAAGCTAACATTTTTTAGAACTTCAACGCTTATATATATTTGCACCTCTAGAAGCCTACAATTCCAAAATGTTGGAAGTTTTGTGTTCTCACCAGTTTTCAGTTATAAAATTGTGACAGCATTGCCAAATCTACTTCACCACAGTGTTCAGAAAATTTTACCCAAGAACCACCCTGGTTAGGGTGATTTATGGGTTTTATGCTTATAAGACATGGCTGCACCACACAGCCACCCTCTAGCAAAAGTGCAGAAAAGACCTCAGTACAAAGTAATTGCCTTTTTCACTATTCTGTCTGACAAATTTCTGGCACTGCTTTTCTGAGATTTGCTGTAAAAGAAAAGAAACATGGCTAGAAAAGATGGGGTTTATAATTTTATTTTTTTAATACTAACCATCTCCTTTCCTATTTCAAGTACAAAGGTGGAAAAATCAAATACGTTAACAATCAAGCATATTTCTCCCTCATGACCTCCTCCACAGAACACCCACTAGTGGAGATCCTGGATTACATGATTTTATAGAAGTTTCAAATACACCAGCAGATACAGCAAATGGTTCAAACACAATTAATACTATACCACTTGCAAAATACTAGGTTGCTTCAAAAATTCTTATATGTCAGGGAACCCTTTTGGTAAAGAGGAACCGTGAGCCACATGAGAGAAACGACACTTCCCTGCAGCATCGTACTAATAGGACTGACATGGAGGTAGCTGTTAAAGACTAATGAAGGAAATGGGGAAGGAGAATGATAATATCACCTCCCAAAAGGTCTGAAAGACATATCAAAGACACCTGAGCCAATGGTGTGGATTGACTGAAGAAGCAGAAATCCAAACAAAGCTCAAACAGGCACTGTCTCTTTTCAACCTTTTTTTAGGGTTTGTCAAAGAATTGAAGGAAGAATAAGGACATGGATATTGAATGAAAGCAAAATGGCATTTTGAAAGAGATAAGCCTAAACTTTACTGAATTTTGTTTTGAAATCATAGAAGTAAAAATCTCATTAACTTTTCACACTTGGGAATGTAGACACAATTATTTTATATACCCCAAATTCACTGTTTTTTCTGAAGAAAATGACAGGTAGTTTCTCTCTCTGCATTAACAATAGTCCAGAGAAGCAGCATTAGAAGTAGCAGAGTTGATGACTAATATTTACTAATTTTATTGCAACATAACTTAGGATATACCCTTTCTAAAAAAAATTTTTATAAATGTATTACATAAGACAGAAACACTCTAAAATTCTTAAGGAAAATCAGCACAGTCCTAAAAACACCTCCTTTTATTTTTCAAGAGGAATATGCAGTTCTGTAGTAAAAGCAATTTACTCAGAATGTTCCCCTATTCTAGTTTGTACAGGCACAGCATTCAAAGCTGAACTAAAATTTTTATTTCGTGCTATAAAGATGATTTCCATGAGGAAATTCTCTCAATTAATTTCAATGGTCAGAATTCAATTAGCAGACAGCCACGCCTGGATGTAGAGTTTGGGTTGTGCTGATTGTAGACCTTGTCATAAAATGCAGTACCAAGCAAGATCCTGAAACCCCATCTCTTTCTGGATGGTCTTGTTTCTTGAATGGAGGAAGATCTGTTATGTTCAGACGCAAAAGCTTCTTGGTATATTGAATAACTTCTGAAGAGATTACAAAAATCTAAACACCAAACTAACTGATCAGTTGAATACCCTTGAGTGAAAGAGATGAGCTAGCTGACTTTTCTACAGCATGGAGAGTGCTATTTTTCCAGAACCATGAGTGCTTCAGCTTTAGCACCCTTTTTGCTAATGAGCCAAAAAGCAAACACCATTGTGGCTTTCCCCAGATATAAAGCCTGGTTGTGAATTCACAGCAAGATAAAGGAAGAATAAGTCTCATCTACATTTACCAACACTAAAAATTGCCATGTATAGATTCAAAAGAAGGTTCTGCAGAGCTTTCAGCCACTGATAACTGCTTTCTCTACTTGGCACCGATACCTTGAGCTCTGTATTACATTAAGGACCGCTTTGTTAGTGTGCAATTTTATGCTTTCTATCTTTAAAAAATCTTTCTGTCCCTAATTGAGCAAAAGTCTGGATTTCCTTTTTATTAAAAAAGGTAAGATCATCATTCTTGGTAAGCTTACTATATTGTTTTAATTTTGTTAACTGTATTTGAGTATCTGTTTTACACAGTACCTTGCAGGCTATGAATATTCAAGAGATCTTCTCCTGCTAAGCAATTTCAATTAATCTGTCTCTCACATCATAATCAGAGAAATGGTTTGCATTTTCAACAGGAAATGGACAGAGTCCCAGAAATCCATTGCCTGCCAGAACTTAAACTTCCCACTGTTCAGAGAAGAAATCATGCAGGATTTACTACCAACGCTACAACCAGGTTGCAATAAATGTTACTTTGAATTAGATGTGCTTTAATTTACCATGACTTTTGCATCTCTAGGCACCCTGTTGGAGTTCTGCTGTTAATATTAACTGAAGCACATAGTTCTTTTGTTACTCATTAATGGCCCTATTCAACAGAAATTGAATTTCCACAGCTGCCAAGCACTGCAAGTTCCTAAGGCTGGGTACCCACAGGGCCTAATCCTGATGCAAGTGATAGAATTTCCTTCCCAGACAGCACTGCCATGCCATCTCAGATGGCCTGTCACAGCCCACTCCTCTAGATTCAAAGAGACGAATCATATCCAGCTAATGGATGGAACTGTTTCTGGAAGCATTAACAAACTTTTCCACTTCAAAAGGTGTCCTCTGAACATGACAGGGTTTCCCAGGTATTTCAAGTCACAATTGTGCTACCTATCTGGCATGAAAGTATGTAATTGAACTCTGTGAAAGTAGATGAATGCACCCTTTTTTTTATTGAGTTGGTAACAGGTGATAGGAAAGCATGCATTTTCAATGCTTTCACTCTTCCATTTTGTCAGAGGAGATCCAAATTGAGTTCTTACTGTTTCCACAATATGCTTCTGAGGATATAGGATTCCTACTCTATTAGGAAGTCTCCTGAACTCAGAAAAAGCTGAAGACATTCTCACAACTATTTAATTTCCATAGTCATTTTATCTTAGATATGGGGACATGAACCAAAATTTGTTTCTGTACACTAGGACTTCTGATGATGCAAGTGATTTTTGCCAAGTGTAGGAGCTTAAGATAAATTCATTAGTAATATTTGCTTCTCATGTAACCTAATCTTCATTAAAACTATTAACACTTTAAAGAAATAATTTTAATATAGCCCATGTCAAAAACCTGACAATTCCGTAGATGTAGCTCTTCACGCCTTTTCTTACTTTGTCAACCAGCTTATGTTAGAGTTGCAGAAAGGCATTAAATGCCAACTGTGCATCATAATTTATGTAGACAGAATACTATTGTAAAATCAGTAAAATTCAACAATACTATTGTAAAAAAAAATATTGTAAAACAACTAAGAAAGCCTTTCCATCCTTTGCAACATGTTTCCAAGGACAGTAAGAAGGGCTTCTTCAGGTAATTTGATAGTAAAAGGAAGACTAGGGGAAAAGTGGGCCTGCTGCTGAATGAGGTGGGTGCCCTGGTGTCGGAGGATGCAGAGAAGGCAGAGTTAGTGAATGCCTTCTTTGCTTCAGACTTTACTGATAAGGCCAGGTGTTTTCCCAGTTTCCCTTTCAGACTACCATATTAGCTAGTGTCAAAAGGTGGTGGCATTTATTTTATCTCCTCTATCTAAACTGCTTGTCACCTTGCTATAATTTGTTTCAATTTACTTTGTTCTCAATAAGTCTAAGTAGTTACTACTCTTTTCCTATCTTTTTTGAAAGTTCAGAATTCTAGGAACAGAAGTATCTTGTTGGTCTATACATCCTGGATCTCTTCTGTCCAGGTTTCTATGCACAACTTAGTTCTAAGCACCACACTTGCTATTTCTAGCACACCCGTTCCACAGCTGCCCTCCAACATTTCTCTAAAGCAACTTCCAATCATTCTGAAATTGCTTCAGCCAGGGCACTAAGTATACTATTATGAAGTTTATCAGACCAGACAATTTGAAAACAACTACTTCATCTGAGTGTTCTATAATCTGTTCTTTCTGTGGTTCAGATTGAACCTTTTGTCATTGCTATTAACTGTGTTAACCATCTGCTCCTGACTGACCTTTCTGTGAAGACTAAATGCAACAAGGCGTGTACACCATTTGATAGGTTTTAGTTTGAGAAGGGAAAGGGTTTCCTTTTCCCTTTAACTTCCTCTTACTAATCATAGACTTGTGGAACTTACAATCATCTTATTTTAAAATGCTTTCTTTTTACCCTTGATATTTCCTGCTACTTAACCTCATTCTGTACCTTAACTTTCTGACCTTGTTACTATGTATTCACATTATACTTTTCTTCCATTAGACTACCAGCTAGATAACCAAATTTATATTTTATATTCAGTCCTTTCTTGAAGTTAGTAAAGCTGCCATGACTTGACCTTATTTACTCTACTTATCTGTCCTGTGGCAGTTCTCTGAAGCTTCTTTTTCATCAGGCTTTCCTCCCATGTGACCTCAAATAACAATTCTGAGAGTTCATTGAAATGTGCTTTCTGGAAGTTTATGATCTTTATTTTGCTTTCTCTCTTCTTCCCTTCCCAAGATCATAAAATCTTATTTCAGTTTCATTCACTTTCAGTTCACAACCTCAGGCTGTTCTAGATTTGATTGCCTGCTCTCTCTACTTGCTACCTCCATCTTCTTTAGCAAAACAAAGCTTTCACCTATCAGTTCCTGCATTTTGTTAGACAGCTTGGGTCTTTACATGGATTTGTTAAGATTTTCTACTGAAAACTAAGTTTTTCACCTGACATTTTCTACATTTTGTTCTGGCTTTGTTATCTGAATAAAGATTTTTGTGTAAACAGACCACAAAAAAAAAAAAACAAAACACATACACTTCTATCATGCAGGTTTGTGGCTTTTATCATAGACCAAACACACCTAACTCTGTATGTACCGAACACCTCAGGGCAAGCATATTGTGTTCTTTGTGTTCAAGATCACACTTTTTCTTTCCTGAACAATCTATACACTTGTATATTAGCATTCCAGTAAAGAGTAACTCCACAAAACCTGTTATACTAGTTAAATTATGTTCCTGATTGTGTATTAAGATTTACAGCTTCTCCTGTTTATAGTCCACATTGTTTCATTTATGTGCTGACATGCAAGATGTTATTTTTATTAGCTTCCATGAATGAACTAACTCTGTTTTGTCATCTTGTCTAGAAGACTGCTTATGATCATCCATCGTTTCTTCTCACATCATGCTTCTTGTTCTTCACTGAGGTAGTCAGTCGAAGTGCGAAGGTGCTCCTCCCTCTTTTTAGGTATATTCATTCTTGCCAGTAGCCTGTGAAACATTACTGCAAATCCTTTTATACTTATCTTTGGAAAATTCCAAGTAGTAGTCAACAGAGCTCAAACATTTGAGTTCAAACTATGTGGAGTCTGAGGGTGGTTTTTTCTTTGTTGCATTTTTTAAACAAAGCCAGGAGAACTGAGAGGAATACCTGTGTTTATCTTTTGAATGAACATAGGTCAACACTGAATCTTATTTCTCTACTCTTATGAGAAGGTGTTCCAGAAGCTCTTTCAGAAGTCTTTCTCTTGGATTGCATTATTCCATAGTTGTCTACCTCAAGACTTGTTAAGCCTTCTTTGAAGCAGCTGGTTATTGAGACTATTGGATAGAGCATACTAGACTAGCCACGAGCCTGACATAGAAATCTGCATGATTCTTTTCTGAGGGATACTCTTCAGCCTTTTTCATCCATTTTTTTCACTAGGGGCCCAACTGCTGCCCTGGGTCAGCAGGCAGGCAAATTACTTATTGTACCTTCATAATTTTTTAGGCAGGAGCCTGAAGAAGTCAAGTAGCAAGCAGATGAGTATCTAAGTACTATTCTTTTGATATGTAGACAACAAGGAAACCCTACTGTATCAAAGACTGGCAGCTATGCACCACCACAGCTGATAGCACTTCTCATACCTGATGGCTACCCAGGTCCCAGTGACAGGCAGGGGAGATGATAGGTGCACCTTGAACCAGCATCAAATGAAGAAACCAAGATACACACATGAAAAGCAGCTGAGACTGCAGGAAATACAGATGAAAACATCAAGTACTGCATATGATTACCATAAATCTCACAAAAGGCATATATCAAATCAACCAGTATCTCAAGGACTTGCAGAGTTCCTAAAGCACAGGAAAGATGTCGATGGCTGTATTACTGAAGTGATCAAAGTATTTGATGAAGAAGACAGGGATGACAATGAAGAATAAGGAGCATGAGCAAACTACTTCATAGAACATTGGGTACTGTAAGGTTTCTATACACCAATTCAAATTACAAAACCTCAACTCTTCTGACAGCTTTAGGCAAGTATACAAGAATAGTTTACTATGCATATCCCCATACTTACACATTTACCTAAAACCCAAACATACAAATGCTTCCTATGACAAATTAACATAATATGTAACCCTTTCCATTTTATCTGGTCTGAAGAAAACTAAACTTCTGGATTGGTACCTATGAGTTTTGAACTCAGCCTGTTTTTCTGACTTCTTCTTTTAACCTGATTTATACATTGTGTTCGGCCAAACAGCACCTGGACATTACAGGCTCAGTAGCTGACAAATTCTAAAACCAAATGGTTTGCTTTCTCTCATAAAAGTTATAAAACCAGTTCATTCTCAAGAGCAAGTAGTAACAGCTGTTTCAGATGACAGGAAAAGAAGTCTTTGTCCAAGAGAGCACAGGAATAGCTCTGTGACAAAATCCAGCTCATATGTGTAACATCAAAAATAGACGATTGAGTTTTAAGAGAATGTTTTCAGGAGTCTGATGAGCTGTTTTATTTCTTTCTCTTTGTACTGTATTTCTTCTCCCCAGCTCAAGATATTACCACTAGAAGGCCTGTGAAAGAAAAGAAAGAAATAAATCTCTTCTGCTTTTTAAAAACACTGAGTACTTTATTCTATTCTTATGTATTAATAGTTGTATTGCTAACTGGTTTCTCTATTGAAAGAATCAGGATGGTGTCCAGACTGCAGGAGTGCAATGGCCAGCCTGCATGAAAAAAGTCCACGGTGGAAGCAACAAGGTATAAACAGGAATAGGAGGCATCTCCTGTAACAGGCTTGGTGGCAATTAATATCAGGCCTAAATACCTGTGCTGACAGATGAGGCTTGGCTGGACCTTTCAAAATCAACATGATGTACAAAATTGGTCTTACCTGCTTTCCACAAATAAAGAACATTAGGCTTCACAGCATAAACTGACTGCATTGATGTTAAACTCCATGTGCAGTAATTACCAGATTAATTAACAGATGTAATGGGCAGTGGCATGTACCCTACAATATTCTAGGGCAAGAAGGGTAGAGATTTAAATCTTTCAGACACTGAAATGGAGCAAGTGACAGTACCTACCCTTTAAGGAGCTCTCATGTTCCTTAAATGAGAGAGTTGCAACATTCTAGAAACGTAACTCAAAAATTTCAAACAGGCTGTAAACATGCCTTTTCAAAAGAAGTGGACTTCTTAAACTTTTCTCACAAAAATACAGGAATTAAATCAATAGCTGTGTTTCATAAGATGTCTCAAGTAAATAAAACTTTTCTTTATTCTAAAAACAGGTTTAAGAATTGGCAGACGCTCCACTATAGCCTATAATTTGCACGACATACCTGCTCATGTAGATAGAGAAACAAATCAGGCCTACCAGTTTCTCTTTTTTTGCTAGTTACTGTCAAGGGTCAAATTTTGTTCTCGCTTAAACTGAAATTGCCCTTCAGTCTCACAGTTTCTTAATTACATGAGAGTCAATGCAGGCCACAGAATGAAATACAGAGATATCTAACAGGTAGTCTAGCTTGTAAGCTTTGCGTGGCAATCCAAATTGGAGAATGCCTGCTCATCATCTCCCTGTGACCTGGAACCAATTACTGTCTTGCATTCAATTTCGAAACTGTAAACAAACAAACAAACAATAATGGTAGGATTTTCCTTTGATGTTCTTCTCCACTGTAGATGCAGCTTGAGTGGAGTTACACCTCTGAGCTGTAGGAGAAAGTACCACTTGGGGTCAAATGTTCACTGGACTCCTATCAAGGAACTCCTGCTCTGTAGAAGGTCTCTATGATTTTCCTGCCTTCTGTGTGAACTGTCCTCATTGTGTTTATTCACTGTCAGTAACAACTCCTACAGGCAGGTGTGAACCAGGTGAACTTGCCCAGGCAGACTCACTCCAGTCACCCAGGCTGAGAATGACCGCAAATGCCACCGGTTCATAGCACAGGAGCGCCACACAGAAGAGTATTCCAGTTCCACATGGACTATGAATACAGGACAACTTGCTCTAAAACAGAAAGGTAAATTCCTCATATATTATAGATAACCACAACAGCTCTTTGGTTTTTGGTTGGAGTGGTTTTTGGTTTGGTTGGGTTTTTTTTAATATGTTTTTAATATAGGGGGCTTCCCAATTGAGAATAGATTTCATTAACATCACAAAACAAGTGTTAATCATACCTCTTCTGTCAGCTTTGTGCCAGTAAAACAAATTAGTTCATGTTACTGTTCAGAGCTTAAAATACCTCTTTGTGAAATTATTAACTCTTTGTAAAAAATGTCATGGCATTTTTATATCAGTTTAAGTCCAGGATGTTTGCTTTCCCAGAGAAGCTATTCTGTAAGATTTATTTTTATGAGAATTCTTTTATTAATTATAGCCAAAGTCACTTCAAAATTTGCTTACAATTTCTTAAAAAAAAAACACCCCAGGATGATGGGCCTCCATGTACTTCAAATTGAACTACATAAATCTTGATAAAAATGTCAGTAGGTAGTATATTTATTAGTAGAAAAAAGTACATATTATGACAGACCCTAGATGATTAAGAAGTAGAATTTACCCCCCTACACTTAAGGTTTCAAGTCTATATAATGGACTCTTTCAGGAAGCAAAAATATTTCTCTTTGTTCTTATTATTTTGCTTTGTATTATTCTTCCAGGAAAAAAAAAAAAACTTAAATACCAATAGTTGCAACTTGCATTTAAAAAAAGATATTAAAAAAATGCATTGTGATATAAATCATACTGTGGATTGCTGTTTGCTGGTTAAGAGTTTTCTTTTAAATAGATTTTAATTCCTATATCTCTAGGAGATTTTGTAAAATCCATTTTAAATCTGATATCCATATCTTAAAAGGGAAGCAATCTTGTGGGAGCCTGAAAGTGTAAATAGACATTAGAAAATAATGCTATAATTTACCTTGTCAGCCCAAGTCTGCTTTAATAGATGCAATCTTCACATGTTGCCCTTCTTGTTCAGTCAAAATTACCAGTGTGAAATTAAAAGGGAAAGTGATGTCACTGCAAACATCATTTTGTACAGTGGTTTGGATAAGTGACTCGGCCTGAATGAGCAATGTGATCATAATGAAATATCTTGCCATGTAGTTTGCACACACACCTTGCTTATCACGCTCCAACAATAAACAAACCATTTTACAATTAGATGCCAAATTACTGTTGCAAAGGCATGTTGCTTTCTAAAGAACTCCTCACCAAGAGTGTAACAGAAGGGGAACGAACAACAATCAAGTCACATTTCTTCTGGTGATTTGTAATTGCAGCAATCTATATAAGCATAAGCCCTTACTCTGGGCACAGTTGTAAGCTGCACTTACATCTCAAGTCTCGCATTTACATCAGGCTTCACAGTGTCTCAGTCCTCCTTCTCTAGGCTGAGTAATAGCAGGTGCTGTCAATCATTTTATCAACATAAAGCTAGACTGGCAATGAGCAGATTGCTTCTGTGATAGAAGGATATCTTAGAAAGGATGTTTAACCCTGGCTACGATGGCTGGGACCTGGCAGAGGATGGAAAACCAGGACAGTCCCATCAGCATCAATCCAAAAAGTCATACTTGAGAAGAACAAAGCAAAAGAACTGCTGACAATTGACTGTACCACTACTGCAGTGTCTCTGCTTCTTAACCTAGTCTTATGGTTTCACCCTGAATTATAAAGTCCAAAGGTACAGACAAATCCATCACTGGTGACACCCCAAGCTCTCAGTGAGTGACCACTGGAAATACAGCTGGTAGTCAGACTTTGTTGTCTTCTCACCTTTCAACAGAGGAGAAAGATGGTGAAGGCAATGATACCTAAAAGGAAAATAATTTCTAAGTGTGGCTTTAGGCCCAGATTCATCCTCTCTGACTAAGTGCTTAACGAAGTCACTAATTCATCTTAGCCTTCCTCTGGAGTCAATATAGGAAAACAGCAGGCAGAATTACCTACTAGATTAAAGACATACCCAAAGGCAACAAGTCATCTACTGCCAGCATCTCAGGCAAGAGGGAACTGATTGGGCCAAAACCACTTACTACTTACTTCAAGAAAGTAACATGCTCTATTCAGTTTATTAAGCGGTGATCTATACAATGATGAATTTAGGCATATTCTTACAGGTTTTCTTCAGTCTTCACCAGGAATAGCTAAAAAGATGTGAAAGAATTTGCTGATATTATGGCTACTTCAGCTACATCTATTAGATGGATGTGGACTAAAGTTACTGGAAAAACAAAGGAACATCTTGTGCATTTGCAGGCACTGTTCAACTAAATGTGCCCTTCTCACTATGAAAACCTTGCATTTTATGTTTGCTTTTCCAGTGAAACTTTGTCTTTAGTGTGACTACAATATGTTACCCTATTTCAATAAATTAAATTTCCATTCAGAGCTTTTAAAATATACTTTAATTATGCAAATCTTAAAAATAAGCTGTTTGACCATAATCTTAATAGTAGATTCTGCATTACGTATACTTTAAGTGGAATACATGAGTACATCTCTGGATTCATGTGTGTTTGTTATGCATAATTCATAAAACAAGAAGATTAGAATAACAGTGAACTCAAAGGAGCATTCAGTGTAAAATGTGTCCTGATACTATTATTTTTATTCAAATAAATCTTTTAGGGAAAATTCTGTGTAAGCAGAATTATATTAGAAAGCTATTTCAAGTGAAAGAAGCAAAACTTTTTAAAACCATGCTATGCCACAACAGATATAAACATCTGACACCCTAAAATTAGGAAAAAATGTAATTTCAGAGCCTTGGTAGTCATTCATATAGAAATCGTTTTCTCACAGTTGCATTCTGGGAACTGCGATCAGCAGAATTCTTGCATACAGTTAGTGTAACCTTGGAAATGTCTCTGGGTGTTAATTATTATAAAGAGCAATTGCAAAAAGGACAAAGAAGTGTGAACACATATTTCTTTGAGAAAGGTGTCCTTAATCTTTTACTTGAGCTGAATTTCATATGAACTTCCTTCCAGTCTTTCTTTGCACTTGACAAAGAAGAAAATTATCCTTTCTGACCTCCATTGTAGGTACTTAAAAAGGAGATAAAAGAGTTTTGCCAATATGGCTACTCATTCTCCCGACCAAATTGTACCATTTCCTTCCAGAGTTCCTGCTACACCCCTCCGAGGAAGCACAGTGGTTAGTCGCATCCAACATTGCCATCTGGTGATGAAGTATTTTCATTACACTGTGAGCATGTTAGACAATGCTTTGACTAAAAGAAAATTAGTCAAGTTGGCTACTTCACTCAACCATGACTGACCACATTTGAGTACTCAGTGGGGAAGATAAGGGATTATAGGAAAATGGGCAGTGTCCCTTTAAAAAGAGATCTTCTTGCATATATAGCTAATATCATCCACTACAAAGAAACTGTGTTCTGTGATTGAAAACGCATGTTCACACTCTGAGAAGCTCCAGCTGCATCTGTTGCATCACGTGTACAAGCAAACCTCATCAGAGCAGTGGAAGAGGTTGCACAGGTTTAAAACAACCACATAAAACTTGCACTAGTGTTTTAGTGTTGTGGCTAAACTCCAGCTGGCAGCTAGGACTGTACAGCCACTCTCTCAGTTCTTCCCCTTCCCCCTCAGAAGGGTAGGGAGAAGAGGGGAAAAAAACAGGGGAAAGGATTAAAAAATAACTCATGGGTTGAGATAAATACAGTTTAACAGAACAAAAATAAATAGAAAAGGAAAATAACAATAATAGTAATAATGGTAAAAGAATATACATCACCTGAGAGCGACTAAAACAATATGCATTAGCAACATTCCTTTCATAACACATCTGAAACACAGCAGCCACCTGAAAGAGAAATAACTCCATCCCAGCTGAAACTGGGACACTCACCAATGGAGAAGAAAAGAGAAAGCATGATCTTAAGAGTTAGAGATGCAGTTTAAAAAGAAATAATTGTTGTCATTGCACTAGAACAATCGCTAGAGGCCAGAGAGAAGCAAGTAATCACTTGGGTTTTTTACCCCAAAAGAATGTTTGATGGTAAAGTTTGTAACTTGACATTATTAGGCCACTGTACAGAAAAAATAGAAAAGTGACATTTCTTTTTTCCCCTCTAAATAATTCACTAGAATTGAGTGTAATAATGCATACCTACAACTTGTCAAATCTGCAATTCTCCTGTGACATACGTGAAACAAAGTACACAAAAGTGATAACAAATATACAGATTGCATACATACAGTATAAAGTAACTTTAGAAATCAGTGAGAAAAATGGGAACAGTCATATACCTTCTTAAAGAAAAACAAACAAACAAAATCCGACAAAACCAAAAAACAACAAAAACCACACAAAAACCCCAAAGCATAGAGGTTTTCCTTTGATCTAGTAAGGAAATTAGGCTCGTGTCCACCAGTGTCCCAGAAATAGTGGACGAATTTTAGCTAATTTTGATGGAAAGGCAGAATTCAGAAATACTGACACTCCTGCAAATGAAAATCAGATTCTTCTGAAAGAAAGACATGCCTTTCCTATCATGATATGTTTTGTTTCTGGAGAGACAACCAGCCAAAATACCAGCAGGGACCAGTTGTAAGCATCACCCTATACACTGAAAAGAGCAGAGGTGAACGCAGTACAAGGAAAGAAGAGTTGTGTTTGGGGTAAGCTGAGGAGCTTACCCCAGATCAGATCAGCTGATCACAGCTGTGTCATACATAGATGTTAAAAAAGAAAGAACAATATTTTATTAGATTCTAGGTAAGGAACAAGAGTCAGGCCTAGAGAAATGAATCAGTTGAAGTTGCAGCACCTTCTAATCGTGGAAGTGGAGAGCCTCTTCTATGGTCTGGTACAAAAAATCTACACCACCTATATATATAAGGGATCTTAATATTCCCTATCTGTGTCTGCAAACACCACTTGTTTAGCTTCCCATTGAACAAAGTTATATGTTTTTCTCTGTCAGTCAAGAAGTCAAAACCAATTTTCAAAACTCAGTGCTTAAGACGCACCTTTTAACTCCTCAAATGTCAAAGTAAAAAAAAAAAACAACAAAAAGTTGCCCTGGTGTACTTGGAAAGGGTACCTGGGTATCTTTATTCATTGTATATGCATACGTGTATTCATTGCACATGGATATATATACATACCAAGCAAGTGGAAATCCTGCCATGCGCCCTTGAGATGTAAGGAAAGCACAAGCAGTTCTTAGAAGCTTGATAAGTGGCGTCAAAACCACAGGAAATTTAAGTCAAGCCATGGATAATAACACCATCAGAACATGAAGTGCTCCTGTTGCATCAGCACCTTATTGCTTTTAGAATTATAACAGCACACAGCACAATAGTACCTCAAATAAATAAATTGGAGGTAGGAAGCCACAGAGCTAAAACTGAGGACACATGCCTACAGCAGACCAAAGTGGCCTGTACCACAGAATACTACAGGCAGCCCAGGCAGCACAATTTAGGAGAAAATCTTTAGAAAGGGATGTTCCTCAATTCTGTCTCCATTCTGCTGGATGAAATCTAGGCCACATAAAGGTAACACAGCAGCTTGCTTGTAAGCTCTAGAGTGATTTTGGATATTGCCAAACCTGGAGGGAAAGCATCTGTCTGTTGCTGCTTTGCCTTTGACAACTATGGCAATTTTAGAATGCTTTTTCCCCCACCCCAGGGCACAGGAAAAAGTGAAAAGACTCATATTTGCTCATTTTACTGCAGCTGAAGATCTTTGCTGATCTGGCCTATCTACAGTATTTTTTGATCCTGTATCTACAGTAGCTTTTCATATGCCAAGGCACTGCTGCTTGTGCTTGAAGCAGAGTCATTACCAGGAGCTTATGGTCACTAATGTTAGTAAATTAACTTCAGATTTCTGCTTTTTGTTGAGCAGAAGCTAAACAGGAAAACAAATCACCATGGGTATAATTCTCGATTCATTTGTACATATAATTATTCAGTTTGTCCAGGCAGGTATGTGTTCTGAATGAGCAATTTGTGGGCTTCATCAAAAAGCTGATTTGGGAAAGAGTAAACTTTTCTGTTTATGATATTTGGAAGCAATGTCACAGTGGGACTGACATGGGCACATGCCAGGCACAGCACTCCTGCTTTTGTCTTCTCTACTTTGCTCTACCAGCTTAAAACCAAGAAGGGGAGGGAGGCTGTGGACGGAAAAAATCCAAAACAGTGTGCTGCATGGAAAAAAAAAAAAGGATGCTTTTACTTTTTTGAAAGATGATGAAGGTATAAAGGTAAGACTCTCAGAGAGTTCTCTGAGCAAAGACTTCCTTTAAGAGTCAATATATCTCATGTACAGATCCCCAGGGAAGAGACTTTTCAAGGCATCTTCAAGGTCACTAAAATCCTCAGAAAATAAATTTTGAATGGGAGAGAGACTGATAACATCAAATAGAAAAGTGTAGGGCAACACTAAATAAAAATCTTAGTTGCCTTATTATGT
Source organism: Scolopax mira (assembly GCA_004320125.1). NCBI lineage: Eukaryota > Metazoa > Chordata > Aves > Charadriiformes > Scolopacidae > Scolopax > Scolopax mira. The sequence goes on from BJBW01001862.1 coordinate 19,308, forward strand.
ATACTGTCTATTCTTCTAATGTAACATAAAGGCGTTATACATAAAGGGGGATTAGGAGGTCTCTGTACCTCACAAAGCACCTTGTGCTGGCAGAGGCCCTTCTGGAAGGAATGTCTATCATGTCAATGTTGCCATTTAATTCTTAATCCGGAAAGTAATTCACAAATTTATTTTCCACAAGTCACAGATCCATGAAACATAATGGAAGGTGCTATGCACTCTCCTGCCACTGTCAAATAGGATAATGTTACAAAAGCAGCAAGACAGCCATTTAAGTGACCCTTACTTAACAACAAACTCTCTGTTTCTTAATTCTTCTCATGATTTTACAGGCTGCTGATACTCAGTTTAAGCATTTTGACATAGCTCTAAAAAAACCCAGATGACCATTAAGGAACAAATGCTCAAAGACACAATCAAGTAATAATATTTTAAAAATGGCAGATCCACCACACTGAGTGCAAGAGCCAGCTTCAAGTCACACTGCCAGGAGTGCAAGCAAGCATTTAAAAAGGAACCTAATTAAGAAAACTGACTGGCACTTGGTCTCATTGGTGTAGGGAGAAATCAATCTAGCACAGAAGACTTGACAGCTGTATAACATAAAGGGCACTCTGCAAACTGGTGACTAGTGCAGACTAAATTCTGCATTACGCATTAAGAGGTGGCTCTGCCAGCATTAAATCACAGAAACAGTCAAATATAAGGAGCCTTTTAGCCCACAGACTAGTTGACTTTTTCAGACTCTACACACAGCAATTTGCCGTGTGTTTCACCCACAATAATACAAGCAAGTTATTGCTTTTGGTGCAGTGCAATGGCTTGGTGAGTTAATTCTTCTCCAATGAGCAGGATTTTACATGGGAGAAATGTGAGTGAACAGTGAATATTATTTCTCCAAGATCCATCTTCAGCAAGCAGAAACATTCATGTGTACAGTATAACGGGGATATTTTAATTCCTTTCCATTCCCTATTTATTTGTGTGCATTTGAAAGTCCACGAGATTATTTGCAAAAAAGGAAATGACAAGGCATATTCACATACATTCATACAGAATAAAAGCAAAACCAACATAAAAATAGAGATGAAATTAAAAATTGGGTTCTAATCAAATAATCTGCAAGATTAAGATGTAAGCAAGGCACATTGGAACAGAACACCGCATCATAGAATTGTCTAGGTTAGAAGGCACCTTTAAGATCATTAAGTCCAATCAACAACGTAACACCGCCAAAACCATCAGTAAATCACATCCATAAGCACAAACTCTAGTCTTCTTCTAAAACCCTTTCTATCACATCTTCTAAAAAACTTTCAACAAGTGCCACCCGTATGCACACAAATTTATTATTTCTAACTTAACAGTATCTGTACTGTACAAGCAAAAGTAGGGCCTCTCATATGAGTGTCAATGAAAATTTTTGCAGTCAAAGCACATTTGACGGGATTCATGAGAGATACAGAAGCAAAACTCACAAAGCAACTCAGTTAAAACTGGGTAAAAAAGATTTGCACTATTTCATTAAAGTTTTTTTGTCCTGAAAGTCGTTAACGTCCATCATCATGTCTCTTTCCATCACTAGAAGCAGATGCTGCAAAGCACTGCTGGGAAGTCAGCAACTTTTCTTCTCCCAAAAGTGCAGTTGCTAGCCCTCTGTGGTAAACAGGCTGGACATCAAAACAGTGACAGAAAACTGCATCTTAGGCTTTAATTACAGCCCATGTCTATATCAACCTCTTTCCTAAAGAAGAGGAACATTCCAAAAAAATAATTCAACTCACTCTCTCATGTACCTACGCACAACACTAATACCTAATGTTATAAATGAGCACAATGGGCCATCCTTTCCAATTAAAACGACCAGTTTATTTACAGAAAAAGGAAGCAAAGGTTACAGCGCTGGGCGACAGGGG